>SJYA01002938.1:691543-797309 GCA_006410615.1 Neotragus moschatus | reverse complement strand
TGGGTGGGTGGGTGGATGGGTGGATGAATGGATATATGGGGGTAGCTGGATAGATGGATGAGTGGAAGCGTAGACTGGTGGATAAACAGACAGGTGAATGAACCAATGTGTTTCTGTACATCTCTCAGATGCAGCACACCCAGAGCTGTGCTCCCCAATGTCCACAGCCTAGCTCCCAACTCTTTTCCCCAAAGCAGAGGCTTCATTGTCCAGTCATTGCTTGGTATTTCCATAAGATGAGCTCAGCCTCACCTGTCTTCACTGCATTGGCTGACTCCACTTCAGGCTCCTCAGGGCTAATCAGATCTTAGAGATCCAATATATACTCTTTGGCAGCCCTCACCCTTATATTCCAATACACAGGTGTATTAATCAGGGTAATTTCAGTTTTAAGTTGGATCTTCATGCTCTGAATAAAGAGGGTGAACCAAGAATCTAGACTTCAGTATCCATTTGCTTGCTTGCTTTGTTGCTCAGTCATGTCCAAGTCTTACAGGAGCCTGCCAGACCCCTCTGTTCATGGGATTCTCCAGGCAGAATTACTGGAGTGGGTAGCCATTCCCTTCACTAGGGGATCTTCCCAACCCAGGGGTGTAACACAGGTCTCCTGCATTGCAGACAGATTCATTACCTTCTGAGCCACCGGGGAAGCCCTCAGTATCCACTGTAAATGGCAAATGATGGCCAGGATTCTTAGTTAACCTTCCTTGCCCACCTGGATATCTAGCGCTCCATCTTGCAACACCATCTACCCAACTGATGAAGCCAGAAACCCAAGAGAAATCTTGACTCATCTCTTTCCTTCTCAGCATACATCAAATCTGTCAGCAGGTTCTATTGGATTTTTGGATCTACCTCCAAAACATGTCTTCATTTCTGTTAACTTTAGCATTTATACGGATATAACTTATACTCGAAATATAAGTATGAAACTCCATTTCATTTTTACATATGAATGAAAAATAGTGCATACAATTTACACACAAAATTGTATATAATTATTACACTCCTCTCATTCTTACATATGAATGCACCTGTGCTACCGTTTGCAAAATACACATTTCCTGCATCTGAGATGTTTCCTCATGTCCCTTTCCAATAAATATTCTTCTAAGGTGACCACTGTGCTGACCTCTTTCCCCTCTTCTTGAGTCACAGGTTAACAAATCCATACATCATGCACTCTTTTGCAACCGACATTCTTTTGCTCGCGATGATCTGTGTGAGTTGCATGCACGTTGTTGGCTGACTTAGTTTGTTTATCTCTTTTCCTGCTGATGGACATTTGGTTCTCCAGTTTGGGGTTTCCATGAATAAAGCTGTTATACATTGTTGTTCTTGTTTCCATTTTTCTGTGAATGTGAACATGAGCACTCATTCTTGTTGAACATATTCCCAGGAGTCAATTTCTGGGTCTGAAGACAGATGTATCTTGAGCTCTAGAAGATACCTTCCAGTAATATTTTAAATATTTACATCCGTTCGTACTCCCACTAGCAGTATGTGAGGGTCCCAGTTGTTCTACTTTTTTTTGCCATCACTTGTTATGTTACTCTCTTTAATTTTAGCCATTTTGGTGCATGTGGAGACCACCACCTTTCATCATCTCCATTACTATCCCCCTAATCCAAGGCACCATGCTCTGACAGCTGCAGTAGACTTCTAACTGGTCCCTCTGTCTTCTGCTCGTCAAACCTCCTTCAATCCATTTTCTGCTTAGCACCCAGAGTCCTTCACTTCCCTACTCAAACCTTTCAATGGTTCCTGGTTGCCCTTGGAAAAAAATCTATGCTCTCATGGTAACTTCCAAGCTTCCACATCTCCTCTCTCATCATTGAGACTTTATCCCAAATGTTTCCGCAGGGACCTTTCTTGATGAGCGTACATAATGTCCCCAGGGAATCACCACCTATCAAATCCATTGCTGTTTCTTCTACACATCTCTTATCATTGCCTCCATCATCGAAGGATTGGCTCAACTCTGAACTATTTCTTCCCATTCACCTTTAACCCCTATGAGCGCAGGGCCGGGTGTTCCCTGCTGTGCTCCAGCACCCAGCTCAGTGCTGGGCACACCGGCAGCCCACCAGAAATGTTTTCTGGGTGCATTTGCCTCTATCTGGGAGTGAGGTGTTAGGAGGCCCCCAGTGCACGCTCTTGTAGCTGTTTCTGTTGTCATCAAGCCACTCTATTTCTCAAGTCAATCTCAGACTGTGGTAAATGATATAAAAGCATCAGGACCAGATGTTCAATTCCAGGCAGGTGGCTCTGATTGGAATTCAGCTCAGCAAGAAGTTTCTGACTCAGACGGACCAGACCCACAACTCGGCAGCCCAACCACCCTCACTCGAGGCTTTTGACTGGTGCCTCCTTGAAACATTCACTGACTCCCCAGTCTAAATATCTCCCCATCTCTGAACATGCCAGCCCTCTCCCTCCCTGGCACCCTCCCCTACAGCTTCTGTAAAGTCTGCCTTCCAGGGGAACTCTTGGAGATTTACTCTCCCCTTCCAGAGTCACCTGTGAGGGCAAGAAAGGTATTGTTATTATTTGTTCCATTTTTCACTTGAACAACCTGAGGCGTGATCTAATGGAATCTCTCTCTGCTCTCTGTTCCCTCCTTCCCAGGATAACCTGGAGGCCTGGCCACCTCGCTGCAGAATTGAGATGGGCTGTGAAGTATCCATCTACCTCTCCGACACCGCGTTTGAGAGAAAGCAGAAACAGAGAAGAGCTGCTTTTAGTGGTTTGGGGAAAAAATGAGGTCTTTTCCTAAGCAATTTCTAGTTGTGTGGAGGACTGACATACCATAAAACAGGTAAGGTAATCACAGCTTTCAGCATTAAAACCCCTGCCAAGAGAGCACTGATCCCCTGGGGTGATGGGGGGGCTAAGAGCTGCAGGCAGCCTCTGTGCTGGGCGGTACTCGCCCCCGACGCCTCTCTCTGCCTCTCTCTCTGTCTTCTCTGTCTCTCTCGGACTCACTTTCTCTTTCTGATTCTTCTTCCATCCCGATTCCTCCCTCCTCACTAGCCCCGGCAACCACCGCAAGCCTACGTGGACCTAAAGTCCCCAAACCAGAAATTGTGTCTCCGTCTCCCTTTGCTTTAAGTGCATAGGTACCTCTGAAAGGAGAATTTTCAGAGACAGCTTGCAAATGTTTCTCTCCTACACAGATACACAAATAAACATACATGCACACAACAGCTGGTACACACCCACTTGCATGCACACAAACATACCTACACATGTACCGCAGCCGCTCATATGCCCCCTCTGCCCATACAGAGCACCTCAGTCTCTTTCACTCATTCATTTCCTTTCTAACCTCCAGTCTCCTGTCTCCTCCCAGTACCTGAGATGTACACAGACCCCTGAAACAACCTGCCTTGGAATCCTCATTCTGGATGCCTTGGTTACACTGTGTCTCTAGATGTAGACGTTCACGTATTTAGACACGCCCCTCTTTTATCTTCCGCCTGCTCGCGGGCACTTGCTCAAGCATCTGTGCACGGCAGCCTTCACATCCCTGCTCGACTTTGCTCCTGAGTGGCACATCAGTGAATTCTTTCCTCAGTATAGCTCTTCCCTTGACGGATCATGCACAGTGGTGACTTTCATCAGCTTCTTTGCATGGTGCCACCATGATTGATGGCAGTAACAGATGGTCCTGGTGTCTCCCCTTAGCGAGACAGGATGCATGGCAACAGCCACCGGCAGTGGCGCAAGGACCCCTGCAACTGAGATCAGCGGAGTGGGACCCTAGTTTAGCTCCCGGTCTCCTCTGGCTGTGCGTCCATAGGCCAGCTGTTCTCCTTTAAGGACTCCAGTCTCTTCTACAACTTGAGGGTAGTACAGAAGTTATTTTTTTATATTCACCAATGGCCTGCTGTTTATCTTTTTTCTTTTTTAACTTGTTTGGTATTGACTAAGAAAAGCTTAAATAATCAATGATCTTCTTACAGAAAATCAATTAATCCTCTCTGAGTTCAAACAGCAAGAAATCAAGGACAAAGGGCCTAAACTGTGCATGCTTTGTCCTTGAATTACCCATCTATCTAAACATCCATCCAACCATTCATTCACCTACGCATCCATCCATCTATGCAACCATCCAGTCAACCACCCACCCATCTATCCATCTACCCATCCATCCGTTCATACATCCATCCACTTCTTTCCATCTCCACATCCATCATCCTGGTAAAAGCTAATATCATCTCTATCTTGCACTACTACAGTGTCCTTCCAGCTGGTCACCTGCTTCCATTCGTTGTCACCCTTCTGGCAATCTAGTTTCCAATTATAGCCAGAGTGATCTTTAAAAGATATATAAACTGATCTGACTAACTTGCTGTCTAAAACTCTCTAACCCCTTATTTTTAGCATATAATTCAAACTCCTTATTTAATTCAAGGTTCAGAAGGATCTATCTTGTCCCCACTTATCTGATGTCATTTAGACCCCTATCCCTCGGTCTCACTATGCTTTAGCTACTTGAGAATTCTTTCAGTTCCTTTCTCACCAAGATCCCACTCACACTTAGATTTCTGTCTCCCGGAAGCTGTCCCATAGTCTTTCTGCACATCTATAAGTGCCGATGCCTGGTGAAGGCAGAGTCCTTAGTCCTGGGATGCCCTGCTGGGCCATGTCATAGCTGGGTGCAGTTCTCAGCTGTGATCATACACAAATCCTCATCGTTTTCTCCTTTCACTAGCCCAGGTTAATGAACTTCCATCTGACATAATATATTCATATTATGACACTCTTTGATTCAAATTCAAGTCACACTAAACACTTTTGGACTCAGAGCTCAACAGACAAGATATGACATTCAGTACCACTTCCTAATATAAATAATGGTGTGATTCTATAACCAGTCTCCAAGGATGACAGGTCTTCTATATGAAGGGCAACTGGCTTTTCTTCTAAGTGAAGTACATTTGGCCTTGACCTGGCCAAAGCCAGGGGCTTGGACTCTGGGTCCTTGCTGATTTTAGAATTCCATTGCTAATTCTCAGCTGTATGTTCAGCTTTTCGTATCAATATCTCAGATGTATCTTCTCAACTCCACCTAATCTTATTAAACCGCTGTTCCTGCAAAGTAACTGGGTGATTTTCAGTCCGTTCACGTGGAGATTTAGTGCAGCATGCAAGCGGCTGAGCGGATGTCAACCTCTGAATCGTGAGCAGCCATCTGGCCCCAGCCTCCCCTGTCCCTGCCTCAGCCAAGGGCTTCCCCATCCTGGTTTGATGGCTGAGATGTCTCCAACGGCTGCTGGACCCTGTGCTTTCCTGACTCCTGAGAACAGATCAGAGGTGGCTGAAGAGGGGCAAAGGGGAAAGATTTTTCTCCTGATCCTCTCCGTCATGTGGAAAAAAAAGAAAAGCCTGGGAGTTAGGAAACCTGGGTCCTTCCTGAAGCTCTTGGATGATAGCTCAAACTGTAAAGAATCTGCCTGCAACGCGGGAGATCTAGTTTCTATCCCTGGGTCGGGAAGATCCCCCAGAGAAGGGAACGGCTACCCACTCCAAAATTCTTGCCTAGAGAATCCCATGGACAGAAGAGCCTTGCGGGCTACAGTCCATGGGGTCACAAATTGTTGGACATGACTGAGAGACTAACACCTCACTTCCTGGGTGAAAGCCAGGTCACNCCCCCAGAGAAGGGAACGGCTACCCACTCCAAAATTCTTGCCTAGAGAATCCCATGGACAGAAGAGCCTTGCGGGCTACAGTCCATGGGGTCACAAATTGTTGGACATGACTGAGAGACTAACACCTCACTTCCTGGGTGAAAGCCAGGTCACCTTCTGTCTCTGAGCCTCAGCTGGGCCCCAGTCTCCTCATGTGTGAGCAGATGATTTGAACAAGTAGTTCTGAGTCTATTGTACTCAAACGCAGATCAAGTTCTTGAGCCTATGACCTGCCAATTGCCCAATCCAAGGCTATGGGAAGTCTGACAGGCTAACCAAATAGTGTGTAGTGTGTGCGTGTATGTGTGTGTGTGTCATTTTTTTTTTTTTCCTAACTCAAAGAGGGACAGAATCGGCTTCTAAAAAATTGTCTGCAGGATGTTGGGTTATTAAAAATACACATACAGTGACTTCCCTGGGGCTCCAGTGGTTCAGACTTCACCTTCGTCTTACACCTTCCCAGTGTAAGGGGTGCAGGTACGATCCTGGGTCAAGAAACTAAAATCCCACGTGCTTCGGGGCCAAAATGATCTAAAAACATAAAACAGAAGTGACGTTGTAGCTAACTTAATGAAGCCTTTAAAAATGGTCCACATTGAAATATATATTACTCCTCCTCAACACACTTAACTAGGGTATTCTCGCTCTAGTCCCTTCTGTCCTTCTTCCTTCTTTCACTTCCTCTCAACAGATATTTACTGAGCAGTAATTACATTCCAGGGTGTGTTTTGTAGGCACTAGTAACGTAGTGGCGAGCCAGATGCAACAAGGGGTGCCCATGGTGATGGGTGGAACCTGGCAAGTGGAGGGGCTAGGAGGTGCCCCAGGTTTACTGGTTATTAGCAGTACGTAGATCTAAGTAAATTCAGATGCCTCAGCATGCCCCTGGGGGCATGAGAGTCTGGGGGATGATGAGAGTCATTTTGTCAAGCTCAAGCAATATGAGAGGCTCAGTCATTTGTAGATCTTGGGTTTGGTCACTGACATTCACCAGGATGATGTTATAACCTGGTTGTCTGAAGAGTGGGCTCTGGAGCCAAACTGCCCAGGTTCAAGTCCAGGCTCTGCTGTCCACTAGCTGTGTGACATCAGTGAGGCTGTTTAACCTTCGCACGTCTGTAAAACAGTAATAATAATAACAGAAAACCTCCCTCCTTGGTTATGAGTATGTAATGTGTCAGTCGTTACAAGTGCCAAGAACTGGACTAGTCAACTGCATAAGCTGTCAGTGCTGGTAAACTGAATTCCTCTAACTTTTATGTCTGAAACCAAGCACATTATCCTTTTATGTAGAACAATCTCTTTCGTCTATCTTCCCTGTTTCCACTAATGATACCACCTTGGTCCCAAACTCCCAAGTTCATTTGGAATCCACACTGGGTATGTTCCAGCCCTGTCCTGGTGGGTCTTTGATGAGACAGACTGATGGAAACACAACTCTCTGGTGAGACTCTCAAGATCCCCAAGGCTCACCTCTGTAATGAATCAACTTCTTTCCACCACTTGGAGGCTGAAGATATTCAATGACTCCTAATCAACAATTCTCCAACTGAGCATTTTACATGTGTTTGGTTCTAGCTACCTGTTAAGCCTCCTGGAACACCTCTTAGAGAGATCCCCGATAGTCTTACCTTCCTGAACTATGTCATTCCTTCCTTTGTCGTTCCCAGGCCTTTGTTTGCATTATCATTCTTATCAAGCAGGTGTCCTCTTCTCTCTCTATCCAACTAGGTGCATCCTTTCTTTCAAGGGCCAACACACTGTCCCTTCCACTTTGTAGCCTGTCCTGAATGTGAAGTCACTCCCAGCAGTGGTTTGCTCCCTCTCTGAACCTCCAAGTGGAAATATTTGAGCCATGTTCAGTAAAGATTGCATTCTAGTTTTGACTCTGGTTATCAAGGAGATGGAAAAGGCAATGGCATCCCACTCCAGTACTCTTGCCTGGAAAATCCCATGGACGGAGGAGCCTGGTAGACTGCAGTCCATGGGGTCGCTAAGAGTTAGACACGACTGAACGACTTCACTTTGACTTTTCACTTTCATGCATTGGAGAAGGAAATGGCAACCCACTCCAGTGTTCTTGCCTGGAGAATCCCAGGGACGGGGGAGCCTGGTAGGCTGCCATCCATGGGGTCGCACAGAGTCGGACACACCTGAAGTGACTTAGCAGCAGCATCAAGGATATAATAGATCACAGGTGTTAGTGGCAGAGATTCTGGAGTCAGAACATCCTGGCTTCGTCCTCTTGTTTTCCCACTTACTAACGTTGAAACTGGGCTTCCTTGGTGGCTCAGCAGTAAAGAATCGAACCTCAGGAGATGCAGCTTCAGTACCTGTGTCAGGAAGATCCCCTGGAGTAGGGCTTGGCAACCCACTGCAGTATTCTTGCCTGGAGGATTCCATGGACAGAAGAGCCTGGAGAGCTACAGTCCATAGGGTAGTGTCGCACAGAGTCAGACATTACCGAAACGACTTAGCATGCATACAGGCACAGAGTTGAAACCATAGATAAATTTTAGCTTCAAGTCTCAGTCTTTCTGCCTTTGGAATAGTAAGACTAGTGTCTGACCCTCCAGACCTCCTATCTAGGTCTCTGTACTTCCTGGTCCTTGCAGTTCATCCCCCTCTCTGCAGCTACTGTAATTCTTTGAAAACTTAATGTGACTCCTCTGATTTGAAATCCTCCAAAAAATTTTTTTTCTTTTTGTCATACGAATTAAATCCCAAGCCCTTCCCTGGGCCCATAAGACTTCTCTGGCCTCATTTCCCACCCTCTCCCTCTCTCTGCTTCAGCCTCCTGGACTGTGTTCCTTGGACCATGCAAACATGCCCCAGGGCCTTTGCACTCGCTGTGTCCCCAATCTAGAAGCTTCTTCCCCCAGTTAACTTCATCACTCAGTTCTCTTTCATTCATTCTTTGAGGAGACTTTCTCTGAACTACTCACTGTAAAGTGTCACTTTCCCCTTACTCTGCATTTTATCAAGTTACTACCTCCAGAACTTATTACATGCTTTGTAGTCTATTTCTCATTTGTCTGTCCTCAACACCACCACAGAGTATCTAAACCCCATGAAGGTAGGGGACTGTGGTTCACTAATTTATTCCAGGCCCTGGAAATAAAAAAAAAAAAGGTCTTGGCCTACACTTGGCACGCAAGTAACAATTAGTCAATAAATGAGTGAGGCTCAGCCCCCTGCCAGGATCCAGGTGGGCTCTCAGCCTGCACCCACCATTACTGTTGCTAACTCTGTCTTCCTGCTGGTTTGCAAGATCTTCAAGGGCAGTGACTGTGTCTCATTCATNAAGAGTGGGCTCTGGAGCCAAACTGCCCAGGTTCAAGTCCAGGCTCTGCTGTCCACTAGCTGTGTGACATCAGTGAGGCTGTTTAACCTTCGCACGTCTATAAAACAGTAATAATAATAACAGAAAACCTCCCTCCTTGGTTATGAGTATGTAATGTGTCAGTCGTTACAAGTGCCAAGAACTGGACTAGTCAACTGCATAAGCTGTCAGTGCTGGTAAACTGAATTCCTCTAACTTTTATGTCTGAAACCAAGCACATTATCCTTTTATGTAGAACAATCTCTTTCGTCTATCTTCCCTGTTTCCACTAATGATACCACCTTGGTCCCAAACTCCCAAGTTCATTTGGAATCCACACTGGGTATGTTCCAGCCCTGTCCTGGTGGGTCTTTGATGAGACAGACTGATGGAAACACAACTCTCTGGTGAGACTCTCAAGATCCCCAAGGCTCACCTCTGTAATGAATCAACTTCTTTCCACCACTTGGAGGCTGAAGATATTCAATGACTCCTAATCAACAATTCTCCAACTGAGCATTTTACATGTGTTTGGTTCTAGCTACCTGTTAAGCCTCCTGGAACACCTCTTAGAGAGATCCCCGATAGTCTTACCTTCCTGAACTATGTCATTCCTTCCTTTGTCGTTCCCAGGCCTTTGTTTGCATTATCATTCTTATCAAGCAGGTGTCCTCTTCTCTCTCTATCCAACTAGGTGCATCCTTTCTTTCAAGGGCCAACACACTGTCCCTTCCACTTTGTAGCCTGTCCTGAATGTGAAGTCACTCCCAGCAGTGGTTTGCTCCCTCTCTGAACCTCCAAGTGGAAATATTTGAGCCATGTTCAGTAAAGATTGCATTCTAGTTTTGACTCTGGTTATCAAGGAGATGGAAAAGGCAATGGCATCCCACTCCAGTACTCTTGCCTGGAAAATCCCATGGACGGAGGAGCCTGGTAGACTGCAGTCCATGGGGTCGCTAAGAGTTAGACACGACTGAACGACTTCACTTTGACTTTTCACTTTCATGCATTGGAGAAGGAAATGGCAACCCACTCCAGTGTTCTTGCCTGGAGAATCCCAGGGACGGGGGAGCCTGGTAGGCTGCCATCCATGGGGTCGCACAGAGTCGGACACACCTGAAGTGACTTAGCAGCAGCATCAAGGATATAATAGATCACAGGTGTTAGTGGCAGAGATTCTGGAGTCAGAACATCCTGGCTTCGTCCTCTTGTTTTCCCACTTACTAACGTTGAAACTGGGCTTCCTTGGTGGCTCAGCAGTAAAGAATCGAACCTCAGGAGATGCAGCTTCAGTACCTGTGTCAGGAAGATCCCCTGGAGTAGGGCTTGGCAACCCACGGCAGTATTCTTGCCTGGAGGATTCCATGGACAGAAGAGCCTGGAGAGCTACAGTCCATAGGGTAGTGTCGCACAGAGTCAGACATTACCGAAACGACTTAGCATGCATACAGGCACAGAGTTGAAACCATAGATAAATTTTAGCTTCAAGTCTCAGTCTTTCTGCCTTTGGAATAGTAAGACTAGTGTCTGACCCTCCAGACCTCCTATCTAGGTCTCTGTACTTCCTGGTCCTTGCAGTTCATCCCCCTCTCTGCAGCTACTGTAATTCTTTGAAAACTTAATGTGACTCCTCTGATTTGAAATCCTCCAAAAAATTTTTTTTCTTTTTGTCATACGAATTAAATCCCAAGCCCTTCCCTGGGCCCATAAGACTTCTCTGGCCTCATTTCCCACCCTCTCCCTCTCTCTGCTTCAGCCTCCTGGACTGTGTTCCTTGGACCATGCAAACATGCCCCAGGGCCTTTGCACTCGCTGTGTCCCCAATCTAGAAGCTTCTTCCCCCAGTTAACTTCATCACTCAGTTCTCTTTCATTCATTCTTTGAGGAGACTTTCTCTGAACTACTCACTGTAAAGTGTCACTTTCCCCTTACTCTGCATTTTATCAAGTTACTACCTCCAGAACTTATTACATGCTTTGTAGTCTATTTCTCATTTGTCTGTCCTCAACACCACCACAGAGTATCTAAACCCCATGAAGGTAGGGGACTGTGGTTCACTAATTTATTCCAGGCCCTGGAAATAAAAAAAAAAAAGGTCTTGGCCTACACTTGGCACGCAAGTAACAATTAGTCAATAAATGAGTGAGGCTCAGCCCCCTGCCAGGATCCAGGTGGGCTCTCAGCCTGCACCCACCATTACTGTTGCTAACTCTGTCTTCCTGCTGGTTTGCAAGATCTTCAAGGGCAGTGACTGTGTCTCATTCATCTCTCTATTCCCCCAGAACCTAACACAGAGCAGGAGCCAACCCATGCATGTTAATGTCAAAGACCTCTGCAGACATCAGCAGACAAAACTCACACACGAAAAGTGAGTCAGGCTGACTAGGACCGGGGAGCACCGCCTCACTCTCAGGACCGGGGAGCACTGTGTCACTCTCAGGACCGGGTAGCACTGCGTCACTCTCACCTCTGGCAGCAAAGGCAGATGGACGGAAGACAGCAGGATGAGCTCCAAGGACGACGCTGCGTCCGGGTTGTCTCCTGTGGGGCCGCACCCCTTCCAGGCGGAGCCCACGCAGGAGTAGCCTCGGTCCTTACCCCGCCTTCCTCCTTGCCTTCCGTTCCTTCCTTCCTCCAGGAGTCGTTTCCTGACACTCAGCACCCGGCTCTGCTGTCCCAGACCCTGCTGGAACAGAAACACACATTCCTTCCTACATACTCCCAAGTCACTCCCCAGGAAAGAACTGAGACAGCATCCCATCTCAGAGTGCCAGGAGCCCGACACCTGGAGAGCCTGGTGTATTTTCCCCTAATTCTGTGGTCGAGCTGTGAATGTTATTAAAGTGCCCTATTTATCAGAGTGGAAAAAACATCCCAGCTTAAACCACACTCATACAGGATTTCAAATACAGGCTGTGAAAGTAATTTCCATGGGAGCCTGATGAACCAGTAAAGGGAGGTGATTTATTATTCTCCCGGGGGAAAAACAGAAGGCAGGCAGACACTCAGAGGTGATTCTTTGCTCTCCTCCAGTCCAGCTCAGACCACCCCACTTCCCTGTTCCCTGTGGTCTTTGGAGCAACGCAGTTCCCAGCAGAGAACTCAGCTGGGGATGCTGCCGATTGAGGGGGGTGATGATCTTGCCAGCTTCAAACATCTGGAGCATCCCCAGGTGTGTTTACTAAAGAGAGAAGGAGCATCAGGTAATACGTAGGTAAGTATAAGGCTGCTGATTTAAAAAGAAAAAGATAGATAACGTGCATCCCTGCCCCGAACTTGTCATCCATGCCATGGAACTAGGTAAGCGGAACTCAGCATAAGGAAAACAGTCCCCCTCTATGACTGTTTGCTATGTACCACATGTCAGACTCTGCCCTGCGTGCTTCTCCTGTGTTACTTCATTTAATCCTCACAACCAGCCAGAGGCAGACACTATTATTAGTCTCCTTTTCTAGATAAGAAAACTGAGGCTCAGAGAGGTTAAGAACCTCCTCGAGGCCACACAGCCTACAGGTGGCAGGTGGGTTTGAAGGCAGACAGATTTCTCTGATGGAGGCGAATGCCTGGATCCCACTACTGCTCTAAACATCACCCTGCACTTGAACAGTTGCTTTGCACTTTCTTATCAAACTCAGAATAACGATGTGCCACATGTTCAGTCATGTCCGACTCTTTGCATCCCCCTGGACTGTAGCCCGCCTCTTCTCTGTCCGTAGAATGTTCCAGGCAAGAATACTGGAGTGGGTTGCCATTTCCTCCTCCAAGGGATCTTCCTGACCCAGGGATCTTCCTGAATCTGTGTCTCCTGTGCCTCCTGCATTGCAGGAGGATTCTTTACCCGCTGAGCCATCGGGGAAACCCCAGTGATAATAATTAATATTTACTGGTGCTCAGCGGGTGCTGGCCGTAGCACTTCTCTTGTGCTGCCTCATTGATTCCTCACAATCCCATCTTTCAGATACAAAGACTGAGGGTCAGGAATGTGGAAGGGTGAGCCTAGCATCTCATGGCTGTAAGAGGAAGAGCCAGAGGCAAACCCAGGCAGTCTGGCCCCAGAGGACACGCTCCTGTTACAGTCTGTGCTCTGACGAGCACTTCAGACACAAGAAGAGATTCTAATTCAAAAGGCAAGGCTTGTCCCTTAACAGACACAGTTTCAGAATATCTCCAAGAGCGATGTATGTGTTGGAGGCACGTGCAATGAATTAGGTGGCACACGGAGGAATCATCTTAATTTCCCCGTGATTGTATTATTTTTACTGTGCAATTCAGGGGAAAGGTGCAGGCCCAGGCACACACTGGTCATGTGAGCCTGTGGAAGTCATTTATTTTCTCCAAGCTGCAGCCTCTTCAGTTTCATGTATGAAATGGGAACATTAAGACCTTCCATGTATAGAAAAGAGTTTGAACAAGTGTCTAAGGGGTAGGAGGACTTCTGTGTGTGTGGGGTGTGTGTGTGGGGGGGGGGAAGGCAAGATCCAGGGAAGGAGGAGGAAATGAGGGAGACAGAGGGAAGGGGAGGACAGAGAGGAGAAGAGGGGGTTAGGGAGAGGAAGAGGGGAGGAGGGGGACAGGAAGAAAAGAAAGAAACAAAAGCAGAGAAGGGAGGAAGGGAAGGAGACAGGGAGAGAGGGAACAAGGAAGGAAGCAAGGGAGGGGGAAAGCAAGGTGGACGACGGACTGATGTGCACTCCTGGGCATTTAAAAAATATCTTTAAGCCCTAATAACCCTTTTAACGGGTACTTGCTCTGTACCAGGCACCATCTGAAGGTGTTCACGTGTTCTCATCCTTACTTTATGATGAAACTTTCTCTCCATCTTGCAGATGGAGACACTGAGGCCCAGAGCATTAGATATCTGCTGACGGTGGGTTTGCTAATACCTGGCACAGCTGAGACTTGAGCTCAAGCAGCCTGGCTGGAGTCCATGCTGTTGACATATGGCTGTTCCATCCAGGGGCGAGAGGCACAGTTGTGGTCAGCCTTTGCCAACAGAAAAGCTGACTCTCTTCCCTTCCGGTGGCTGAGTTGGCCCATGGCCCCCACACTGGGCACTTGGCAGGGACCTTCAATTAATTCCGCCATGTTAAAGTCTTCATCACCTGTGAGCCTCGCATTGAGAAGAGGATGAGACAAGTAAGCCCTGACTATCTCCTGTGTGCTGTGCTCAGCTCTGGCCACACCCTCTTCCGTGCCGATTGCCCGCAAGTGCAGTCCGAGTGCCACTGAGGCAGCGTACGGAGGGATCAATCAGTCTTTAAAGTTACCCACTACTTCAATGTGTGTTAGGACAGACATTGGCGAGATTCGCAGGATGTGCTTCACAAGGTCATGGATAAATGATATTCAAGTTAAGAATAGAATAAGGTCAATTTAAAGTGAGAAAATGAAGGAACCCTTCACCCTGGAGGTGCAAGGACATGAAGGCGAAATAAGAATGATGGAAATTGGTTTGTTTCATCAAATTCTCTCCATAACACTGCTTTGTTGTTTTGGTGTTTAGTCACGAAGTCATGTTCGACTCTATTGCAACCCCATAGACTGTGGCCCGCCAGGCTCCTCTGTCCATGGAATTTCCAGACAAGAAAACTGGAGTGGGTTGCCACTTCCTTTCTCCAGGGGATCTTTAGGGATTGAACCTGTATCGCTTGCATTGGCAGGCAGAGCCACCAGGAAAGCCATGACCCTGTGGTATGAGTTGGTTATTCCCATTTTTATAGATGGGGTTTAAATCAATCAAATAGCTTGTCTAAGGTCTCAGTACTTGAAATCAGCAAAGTGGAGCGTGGAATGCATGTACCAGACCCTTTGGGGATTCTCTCCACACCCTCTCAATGGTTTATTCCTTCTGCTACACTTGCCCTTGAGATCCAGACCAGACAGCCTCTCTCCTACCTTCATCCCTGACTTCCCTTCCTGTCAAAGAACCCACTGAAATTTGAAGGAGTCACTAAAGCCAAGAGAAGTGTGTTTATTTAAACTGTCAAGATAAATTAACTTTTAGAGTCCCGTTGGAGGAGTCCTGCAAGCCTGGGCTGTGGGTTGGGAGCCATGAATATGCAAGTACACGCAGCCATTGAATTAGGCGGCTGCAAACATATTTGGAGGCAGCTGCTCATTTAATAATCTGGGACAACCACAGGCATAGACAACTGGCCACTCTGGCCCATTTGCGTGGGTAAAGTGGTAATTTTATAACACAATTGCAGCAATTAGGTTTCCCCAGACAAAGCCAGGGGAACACCAGTTGGGAGCAATCTTGGGTGTCGTCAGCCGAAGCTGGCTGCATCCTCACCCCAGCTGTCAGATAGGGCAACCTGTTTCTGTAGATACAGACTGGTGAAGGGGTAGGGAGCAGGGTGCAGGAGCCAGACAGAGTCAGCTTTTGAGTCTCAGCACTGCCACCTGTGAACTACGTGACCCCTATGCTTGCTAAATTGCTTTAGTCGTGTCCGACTCTTTGCAACCCTAAGAACTGTAGCTCACCAGGCCCCACTGTCCATGGGATCCTCCAGGCAAGAGTACTACAGTGGGTTGCCATGTCCTCTTCCAGGGGATCTTCCTGACCCAGGGGTCGAATCCATATCTCTTATGTCTCCTGCAATGGCAGGCAGATTTATTTACCACCAGAGCCACCTGGGAAGCCCTAGCTGATTGCCTAATCTCTCTGGATCCCAGTTCATTCATCTCTGAATGGAGATACATTGGTACTTTCCTTTAACAGGTCGCTGTAAGGATTAAAAATGGTCATGCATATAAAGTCTTAGAAACAATGTCTAGAACAATGAGTCTCAAACCTCTCTGAATACCAGAATCACTGAGAACCTTCCAAAAATTTATTGACATCTGGAACCCACTCTAGAGATTCTAATTTGAGTATGACTCTTCTATTCTTTTAAAATATTCCACCGGGGAGGGATAAATTAGGAATTTGGTACTATATATAAAATGGATAATAAATACCTACTATATAGCAAAGGGAACTCTACTCAATATTCTGTAATAACCTGTATGGGAAAAGAATCTGAAAAAGAATGAACATATGTTTATGTCAACTGAATCCCTATGCTGTACACCTGAAACTAATACTATAAATCAATTATACTCCAACAAAAATTTTAAAATAAAGTATCCCAGGTAATTCCAGTGCAATGGCAAGACTTAAAAATCACTTTCCAAGTACAAAAGTGATGCTTAGTAGCCAGAAGCTAGAGTTATTTCCTCATCATTATACTTGCACTCATGGGACAAATACAAAGCTCTTTTCTCACTTCTAAGGGGAATTGCAATTTATTGGCAATTTGTCCCTGTCCTCATCTCAGATCTGGTCAATATCTGCTCTTCTTAGAAGGGGAGAAAAGTGGGATGTGGTTGGGTTGGGGAAGCATAGCTTTGAGGAGAATTGGGTGATAATGAGTCATTACCTCTCAGTACATTTTCTAAAAGAGTTTTTAAATAGTCACTAAATATAGACACTGGGGCTTCTCAGGTAGCACTAGTGGTAAAGAATCTGCCTGCCAATGCAGGCAACAAGAGACACAGGTTCAATCCCTGGGTCAGGAAGATCCCCTGGAGGAAGGCATGGCAACCCATGCCTGAAGAATCCCATGGATGGAAGACCATGGTGGGCTACGGTCCATAGGGTCACAAAGAGCCTGACATGACTGAAGCACCTTAGCACGCACACACACAACCACTATGGGGTACAGTATGGAGGTTACTTTAAAAACTAAAAATAGTTATCACTGTTGTGGTTGTTCAGTTACTCAGTCATGTCCTACTTTTTGTGACCCCATGAACTGCAGCACACCAGACCCTCACCAACTCCCCAAGGTTGCCCAAGTTCATGTCCATTGCACTGGTGATGCCGTCCAGCCATCTCATCCTCTGACGCCCTCTTCTCCTTCTGCCCTCAATCTTTCCCAGCATCAGGGACTTTTCCAATGAGTCAGCTGTTCTCATCAGGTGACCAAAATACTGGAGCTTCCGCTTCAGCATCAGTCCCTTCAATGTGTATCCCAGGACTGATTTCCCTTAAGATTGGACTGATTTGATCTCCTTGACGTCCAAGGGACTTTCAGGAGTCTTCTCAGCACCACAGTTCAAAGGCATCAATTCTTCGGAGCTCTGCCTTCTTTACAGTCCAGCTCTCACAACCATACATGACCACTGGGAAGACCATATAGCCTTGACTATACCCAACTTTTGTCTGCAGAGCCATGCCTCTGTTTTTCAACACACTGTCTAGCTTTGTTACAGCTTTCCTGTCAAGAAGAAACGGTCTTCTGATTTCATGGCTTATCATATGAGTTATCATATTTCATGAGTGATCGTATGATCCAGTAATCCCACTCCTGGGCATATATCTGGAGAAAACTATGGTTTGAAAGGATACATTCACCCCAGTGTTCATGGAAATGCTTTTTGTAATCGTTAAGACATGGAAGCAACTTAAACGTCCACTGAGAGAAAAATGAATAAAGAAGATGTGGCACATATATAAAGTGAAATACTATTCAGCCATAAAAAAGAATAAGATAATGCCGCTTGCACCAAATGAATGGACCTAGAGATTGTCATACTGAGAGAAGTAGCTCAGACAGAGAAAGACAATATCATGTCACTTATACACAGAATCTAAAAAGATGATACAAATGAACTTATTTACAAAACAGACTCACAGACATGGAAAACAAACTAAGGCTGCCAAATGGGAAAGGTAGACTGGAGGGATGTATTGGAATTGACATATGCATACTATTATATTTAAAATAGACAACCAACGAGGACCTACTGTATAAGCATAGGGAACTCTGCTCAATGTTCTATAATAACCTAAATGGGAAAAGAATTGGGAAAAGATCAGATGTAGTATGTATACTACAGCTGAATCACTTTGCTATAACCGGAAACCAAAGCATCATTGTAAATCAACCACGTAGGTGCCGGCTCAGTCACTTCAGTTCTGTCCAACTCTTTGCCACCCTATGGACTGTAGCCCACAAGGCTCCTCATTCCATGGGATTCTCCAGGCAAGGATACTTCAGGGGGTTTCCATGCCCTCCTCCAGGGTATGTTCCTGACCCAGGGATCAACCCCAGTCTCCTGCATCTCCTGCATTGCAGGTGAATTCTTTACTACTGAGAAAAAGAGGAAGCCCAAATCAACTATAGTCGAATGTAAAACGAAACTTTTAAGTAAAAAAAAAAAACCATTTGCTTATTTGATGAGTACTTAAGATCCTACTAGTATTTAACTTTTAATACCTTTAAAATCATCTAGGTATCAGCAGACAATAAACTCGGCATGATCTCTATAACTGCTTCAAAGAGCAAAAAATTTTTTAAAAGAAAACACGAATTATGTACATTGCTTCAACTATAAACCTAAATGGGCTCAGAATCCTGCTCTCAGCATAAAGGAAATTAACCCCTGAGAAAGACATGGCTTACTATTTGTAAAAGAGCTGGTTTTATGAATTTTCAGAATGTATGCTCCTTACTCATCTAATTGCTCAATGTTAATTTATAGACTGATAAAATTGAAAGAGAACTTGGTATGTCTCTGGAATGTATACCACAGCCCTCGTATCTTTATGAGAATCAGTTTTCAAGTTTCCACAGTTCAAAATAACTGACCCTACCAGCATGACCATACTCCCCACAGAGGGCCTGTTAAACAAGAATTTAGCATGACCCTGGGCAATTCATCTACCAAGGCCTGTTTCTTAACTGAGGACTTGAGGAATTTGAAGCAGCTAAGGTCTTTAGAACAATCATTCTAAAATTCCAAGATAAGCAGATTTGGTGAAATTATATATATATATATATATATATTTTTTTTTTTTTTCGGCCTTCCCTGGTGGCTCAGAGGATAAAGCGTCTGCCTGCAATGCAGGAGACCAGGGTTCGATCCCTGGGTTGTAAAGATCCCCTTGGAGAAGGAAATGGCAACCCAGTCCAGCATTCTTGCCTGGAGAATCCAATGGACAGAGGAGCCTGGCGGGCTACAGTCCACGGAGTCGCAAAGAGTCAGACATGACTGAGTGACTTCACTTCACTTCATATATATATATATACACACACATATATATATATATATATACACACACACACACACATATATATATATAAAGTATCAATAAAGTAAAATCTTTTCATTTGTTTTACGAGACTCAGTCTGTACCATGCCCCATGAATGTGCCCGATCCTACCCGATCTGGGAAGCTAGCACTTGGATGGGAGACACCATGTCCCACACCCTGCCCCTTGAATCTCTCCTTTCAAGAATGAAAATCTGACAAATGAATCTTACCTTCCATTCCATTTGTTCCCCAGAGCTCACCACAATCCTAAAGTTCGAGATATCCTCCGTAGTAATCTTTTAGGTTTTTACCTGTACTGTGGGGCCTTCCAGGTGGCTCAGTAGTAAAGAATCCGCTTGCCAATGCAGGAGACACGGGTTCCATCCCTGGGTGGGGAAGATCCCCTGGAGGAGGAAACGGCAACCCATTCCAGTATTCTTGCCTGGAGAATCCCCATGGACAGAGGAGCTTGATGGGCTACAGTCCTTGGGGTCACGAGTGGGACACACATAGCTAATAAACAAGCTGTACATTTACTCATGTGTGTGTTAGTTGCCATTTCCTTCTCTAGGGGATCTCCCTGATCCAGGGATGGAACTCAGGTCTCCTGCATTGCAGGAAGATTCTTTATCATCTGAGCTATAAGGAAGTCTTGATAGCTTAAGTTACACCAATAGTATCATTGTTTTATTCGTGTTATTTTTTTCACTTAAAACAGTTGGAGCTTTATTTATATCTCTATTCATCCATTTTAACCGATCTGATTTCAATGTATGAAAATAACATAGGTTATTTATTTGCTACATTTCTGCATGAGTTAGCAAACGTTTTCTGTATAGGGCCAGACAAAATATTTTAAGCTTCACAGGACACATATGGTCTCAACTGTTCTTTAAAAAAATTTTTTCTTTAAATATGTTGTGTCAGGGTCCCCAAGATCGCCCTCTAGTTCAGTGTCATAAAACTCAGAAAAGTGGTTGACAGCTACAGTCTATAGCAAAGACAGTTTAAAATCAGTGAATGTAAAAGGTACATAGGGAAGAGGTCAGAAAGCCAGGTACAAGCTTCCAGGTGTCCTCTCTAGAAAAGTCACATGGACAGCATTTAATTCTCCCCAGAGTGATGTGGGGCACACATGTAGACTTGTCAACCAGGGAAACCTGCCTGAGAGTTCAGGTCCAGGGCTGTCATTGAGGGTCAGTTCTCACAGGCATGGAGCACCCACATGGCTGACCTTAGGTCACTCAGCTCCTAAATCCTCTGGAGAACAAACTGATCCTGCCATTCACAAGGCCCCTCCTGCCAGAAACCACTACTAGGATAAACTGTCTGATGTGATTCAGGCCCCAGGTAGACACAGGCACTCAGGGAAGGCGGGTTATTCCAAGAGCTTAAAGGTTATCTCCCAGGGAAGCTGGCCAAGGGTCAGACTTACCTTTGGAATGTGCAGGACTGAGTAAGGCAGACTCACTAAGCCCTTCACTGCACACCTGTAAAACCATTCTTAGCTTAGGGCTATAGACTGGATTTGACTGGAGTCTCTAGTGCTAGCATGTAAGTCACCTATTTTTGCCCCTGTTACTTCAAACACTGCTGTTAAGAAATGTCCCTGTAGATAGTCTTAAAGAATGAAAAGAAAAAAAAAGGAAAGTGGTCGCTCAGTCGTGTCCTACTCTTTGCAATCTCATGGACTGTAGCCTGCCAGGCTGCTGTCCATGGGATTCTCAAGGCAAGAATATTGGAGTGGGTAGCCATTCCCTTCTCTAGGGGATTTTGCCTACCCAGGGATCAAACCAACCTCGGTCTCCTGCATTGGTAGGGGATTCTTTATAGTCTGAGCCACCAGCGAAGCCCAAATAAGCACACAATATATTGTGGGAACAATGACATAAGTAACTTCTTCCAGAAATAAAAATATGAAGTTAGAAATATGTGACTCTCTTTAGAAATCAATCTGTAACACTAGTCACTAGGATTTAAAAATTATGTGTTTATATGTAGGACTATACAATCTCAGCCTTTCTTAATAAGGAAAGCGATTTTACAACTAGTGAACTAAATATAAAATCTGTTAGATACTAAGAGATTAATGCAAAGGTCTCAAAGAGATATTAGAGTCTGTGCATTTTATGATAAGCAACAAGTTGCTCTGTTGTGTTTTTATGTGGATGTATGAACTATTTTATTACATCTCTTTTTAATTATTTAATTATTTGGCTGCATAGGTGCAATATGAGGGCTGTTTTTCCGAAGCAGGTGGAATCTTAGTTCCCCAACTGGGGATTAAACTTCTGTGGGATTGCTGGGTCATATGGTGGTTTTAGTCCTAGTGTTTTTTTTCTCCTTAGTTTTTTAAGGAATCTCAATACCGTCTTCCATGGATGGTGGCTGTACCAAGTGGCAGTACCAATTTACATCCCCACCAACAGTGCAAGAGGGTTCTCTTTTCTCCACACCCTCTCCAGCATTTACTTATTTGTAGACTTTTTGATGATGGTCATACTGACCGGTTTGTGGTGATACCTCATTGTGGTTTTGATTTTCATTTCTCTCATAATGAACAATGCTGAGCATCTTTTCATGTTTGTTAGCCATCTGTATGTCTTCTTTGGAGAAATGTCTGTTGAGGTCTTTTCCTCACCTTCTGATTGGGTTGTTTTTCTGGTATTGAGTTGTATGAGCTGTTTGTACATTTTGGAAATTAATCCTTTGTCAGTTGCTTCATTTGCTTTTATTTTCTCCCATTCTGAGGGTTGTCTTTTCACCTTGTTTATAGTTTCCTTTGCTGTGCAAAAGCTTTTAAGCTTAATTAGGTCCCACTTGTTTTTGTTTTTATTTCCATTATGCTAGGAGGTGGGTCAAAGAGGATCTTGCTTTATGTCATTGAGTGTTCTACCTATCTTTTCCTCTAAGAGTTTTATAGTTTCTGGTCTTACATTTAGAGACCTAAAATACTTTGGTGTTAATTGACCTTTTGGGTCTTTCATGTATTATTTTTTTCCCCTTAATTCATCCTTTCTATAACCTAGACCCTTCCTTTGTCAGTTACTGGTAGATACATTCCAAGTTCACTCCAAGTTTGTGGATTGCCTTTTCATAGTGTCTTTTGCATGATTTAAGTTTCTATGTTTAATACAAACAGATGCAGTTATCTTTTTATGGATCATTTTGTGTCACATTCAACTATTTCTTTGCAGTAGGTCATGATATTTTTCTATGTCTTTTCTGTATGTCTTTCCAAAGTATTTTTCTTAAAAAAATTTTTTTTTTTTAAATATTGTATTGGTTTTGCCATATAGCAACATGAATCCACCACAGATGTACACGTGTTCCCCATCCTGAACCCCCCTCCCTCCTCCCTCCCTGTACCATCCCTCTGGGTCATCCCAGTGCACAAGCCCCAAGCATCCTGTATCCTGCTTCGAACCTAGACTGGTGATTCGTTTCTTATTATACATGTTTCAATGCCCTTCTCCCAAATCATCCCACCCTCTCCCTCTCGCAGAGTCCAAGAGACTGTTCTATACATCTGTGTCTCTTTTGCTGTCTCGCATACAGGGTTGTTACCACAGTTCTAAATTCCACATATATGTGTTAGTATACTATATTGGTGTTTTTCTTTCCGGCTTACTTTGTATAATAGGCTCCAGTTTCATCTACCTCATTAGAATTGATTCAAATGTATTCTTTTTAATAGCTGAGTAACATTCCATTGTGTATATGTACCACAGCTTTCTTATCCATTCACCTGCTGATGGATATCTAGGTTGCTTCCATNTCGTTACCATCTTTCTAAATTCCATATATGTGTGTTAGTATACTGTACTGGTGTTTTTCTTTCTGGCTTATTTCACTCTGTATAATAGGCTCCAGTTTCATCAACCTCGTTAGAACTGATTCAAACGTATTCTTTTTAATGGCTTCGTAATACTCCTTTGTGTGTATGTACCACAGCTTTCTTATCCATTCATCTGCTGATGGACGTCTAGGTTGCTTCCATGTCCCAGCTATTATAAACAGTGCTGCGATGAACATTGGGGTACACGTGTCTCTTTCAATTCTGGTTTCCTCGGTGTGTATGCCCAGCAGTAGGATTGCTGGGTCATAAGGCAGTTCTATTTCTAGTTTTTTAAGGAATCTCCACACTGTTCTCCATAGTGGCTGTACTAGTTTGCATTCCCACCAACAGTGTAAGAGGGTTCCTTTGTCTCCACACCCTCTCCAGCATTTATTGCTTGTAGACTTTTGGATCGCAGCCATTCTGACTGGCTGATCCAAAACCACTCATCATGGTTTTGATTTGCATTTCTCTGATAATGAGTGATGTTGAGCATCTTTTCATGTGTTTGTTAGCCATCTGTATGTCTTCTTTGGAGAAATGTCTGTTTAGTTCTTTGGCCCATTTTTTGATTGGGTCGTTTATTTTTCTGGAATTGAGCTGCAGGAGTTGC
Organism: Neotragus moschatus; assembly: GCA_006410615.1. Taxonomy (NCBI): domain Eukaryota; kingdom Metazoa; phylum Chordata; class Mammalia; order Artiodactyla; family Bovidae; genus Neotragus; species Neotragus moschatus. Next base: position 773,756 of record SJYA01002938.1, on the reverse strand, counting down.
TGGTATATTTTTGAGATTAATTCTTTTTTTAATATAAATTTATTTATTTTAATTAGAGATTAATTCTTTGTCAGTTGCTTCATCTGGTATTATTATCTCCTATTCTGAAGGCTGTCTTTTCATCTTGAAAGTATGTTATCTTTTAAGAAGCTCATTCCCAAGCTCCCCGCCCCCACTCCCCCCTAACCAAGCAATGCTGCTAAACCAGATTTCCTACAAGGTCTTCAGCCAGTGCTATAACTTGTTCTTCTGGGAGGGGCATGAAGCGTGACCCTGACCCCTGGANTTATTTTTCTGGAATTGAGCTGCAGGAGTTGCTTATATATTTTTGAGATTAATTCTTTGTCAGTTGCTTCGTTAGCTATTACTTTCTCCCATTCAGAAGGCTGTTTTTTCACCTTGCTTATAGTTTCCTTTGTTGTGCAAATGCTTTTATAATTAGGTTCCATTTGTTTATTTTAACTTTTATTTCCAATATTCTGGGAGGTGGATCATAGAGGATCCTGCTGTGATTTACGTCGGAGAGTGTTTTGCCTATGTTTTCCTCTAGGAGTTTTATAGTTTCTGGTCTTACATTTAGATCTTTAATCCTTTTTGAGTTTATTTTTGTGTATGGTGTTAGAAAGTGTTCTAGTTTCANGGTGGATCATAGAGGATCCTGCTGTGATTTACGTCGGAGAGTGTTTTGCCTATGTTTTCCTCTAGGAGTTTTATAGTTTCTGGTCTTACATTTAGATCTTTAATCCATTTTGAGTTTATTTTTGTGTATGGTGTTAGAAAGTGTTCTAGTTTCATTCTTTTACAAGTGGTGGACCACTTTTCCCGGCACCACTTGTTAAATAGATTATCTTTTCTTCATTGTATATTCTCACCTCCTTTGTCAAAGATAAGGTGTCCATAGGTACATGGATTTATCTCTGGGCTTTCTATTTTGTTCCATTGATCTATATTTCTGTCTTTGTGCCAGTACCATACTGTCTTGATGACTGTGGCTTTGCAGTAGAGCCTGAAGTCAGGCAGGTTGATTCCTCCAATTCCATTCTTCTTTCTCAAGATTGCTTTGGCTATTCGAGGTTTTTGTATTTCCATACAAATTGTGAAATTATTTGTTCTAGCTCTGTGAAAAATACCCCTGGTAGCTTAATAGGGATTGCATTGAATCTATAGATTGCTTTGGGTATAAGTACAGTCTTGACATCCTATTTTTTTTTTTTTAAGTTTGACTGAGATATAGTTGACATACAGCACTGCATAAGCTTAAGGTGCATAATGATTTGGCTTCCACATATCATGAAATGATAACAAGAAGCTCAGTGAACACCCATCAGCTCTTATACATACAGATTGAAGAAACATAAAAATTTTTTTCTTGTGATAAGACTTTAGGATTTATTTACTTTCTTAACAACTTTCATAGATAGCATACAGCAGTGTTAACTGTATTTATCATGTTCTTCATTACATCCCTTGTACTTATTTATCTTAAAAATGGAAGTTTGTACCTTTTGACTAGTTTCATCCAATTTCCCCTCCCTTTACTCTCTGCAAACCTGGTTCTCTTTTTCTCAGAATTTTGGTTTATTTTTTGTTTGTTTATGTACGATAATTGGTCTATAACACTGTTAGTTTCTGTTACACAACACTGTGATTTGTATTTCTATTATATTTCAAAATGATCACAATAAGTCTAACTATGATACGTCACTATACAAAGATGTTACATGGATATTAGCTTTATATATATGTTCAGTCGCTCAGTCCTGACTCTTTGCGACCCCATGAATCACAGCACGCCAGGCCTCTCTATCCATCACCAACTCCTGGAGCTCACTCAGATTCATACCCTTCGAGTCAGTGATGCCATCCAGCCATCTCATCCTCTGTCGTCCCCTTCTCCTCCTGCCCCCAATNGCCTGAGCTGACTCTCCGAGGGCCCACTTCCCTGGGCTGTGGTCTAGTAAGTTGCCATCTCCTTGCACACTGTTTGATGTGCTGGACAGAAAAGATACAGAGCGTTTTCCAAGAAGTTTAACTGGTATCTCCAGGCCTCTAATGTTCTCTTCTATCTGCTGAGACCAGAATTAGTGGAATCTTCATCACACATCTGTCAGCCCCCTAAGAATCCCTTCTGTCTTTTTGCAGGCATGATTTTCTACACAGTCTGGAAAAGTACACAGAAGTCCTAGGTGGGTATGCTCCACTTCACTGTGGCAAAAGCAAATAAAGAAGTTTGGATTTTACATGCAAGGAAAAAGAGGCTCATAGAGGTTATGTAACTCATCCAAATAAGTGGTGGAACTAAGACATTAAATCTAAGCCCTGGCATAGTCTTAATCACTGCTCAGTGCTGGAAATGAAGAGTAGCATTAGCGAGAAAGTAAAATTCACCCTTCCTCCCATAACCCCAAAATGATCATAATTGTTAACACTCTAGTCTATTTTTCTCCAGCTTTACAACTTGGGATCATACCATATATATTCTGTACTTATTTTTCACTCAACCTAATGTAAATATTTCCTATGACATTAAATCAGTCCATGGGGGTCACAAAGAGTCAGATACAACTGAGCGACTGAACTGAACTGACTGATGACATTAAATATTTTTCTAAAAGATGAAGATAAGAGAACTGAATGGAAGCTTCTTTTTCAGGGATATGTGTGAATATTTTATCTTCCATTTGATGAAGAGAATCCTGTACACAGATCTGGAAACTGATTCGTGCTGATGATCAACGGCTGTGTTTTACATGTAGACACATACCTTAGGAGATCACCATGAAATGAGTCTTTATCTTAAGAGGATGGGACAACATGCAAAATCTGTTCAGTTCAGTCACTCAGTCGTGTCCAACTCTTTGCAACCCCATGAACCAAAGCATGCCAGGCCTCCCTGTCCATCACCAACTCCTGGAGTTTACCCAAATTCATGTCCATTGAGTCAGTGATACTGTCTAACCATCTCATCCTCTGCTGTCCCCTTCTCCTCCNTCAGTCGTGTCCGACTCTTTGCAACCCCATGAACCAAAGCATGCCAGGCCTCCCTGTCCATCACCAACTCCTGGAGTTTACCCAAATTCATGTCCATTGAGTCAGTGATGCTGTCTAACCATCTCATCCTCTGCTGTCCCCTTCTCCTCCCTCAATCTTTCCCAGCATCAGGGTCTTTTCAAATGAGTCAGCCCTTTGCATCAGGCGGCCAAAGTACACAGGCCTAAATCTCATCACTTTTAGCTATGATTGCCCCTGTGTTTCTGATGAAAGAACATATCCCCTACCCTTAAGGGGACCTACATGCCACAGACTAACTGGATGATTGGCTTGACTTCATCGGCTAACATCACTCTTCCCTTGTTAGTTGGAACCAAACTCCAGTCTGGAGTGGAAGTGAGAGAAGAGAAGCCTGTCTGTCATGCACTATGGCGTAGGAATTTCTGTCTAGCTGCATGCCTACCTTGTAAGGTAGTTTCGCATTCCTCAATATTCTTTTACATTCAGTAAAATATGCAGTTTTCAAAAAAAGAAGAAGAAGAATAAGCTTTCTTATTATCAGTTGGGTTTTCTGTTATTTGTAGCCAAATAAATACAGCACCAATGAATATAGACAATAGCGACCTTTCTTATTTTCTCAAAGGAGTCCTCACAGCCATTCAACCAATCTCAGCTGCTCCTGATTTTCTCCATCATGGATTTCTAGGATCTCAGGAACATAAACTTATTTGACTAGAATAAACAATCCATGATAAAAGGGACCAGAATAATGCCTGGCGCATGCAAGTGCTCACTAGTGTTCACTAAAGGGAAGGTCTTCTTAGACCCCCTTCTACCAGAGTGTCTGTTTCCTTGATTGGAGTCACCCATTCCTCATCATTCTTCCACCCTTCACCCTTATTTGCACTCCTAAGAGAAGTAAAGAGAGGCTAAGGAAGTGGACAGGCAAGAGAAAGAGCACTGAGCTAGGAACCAGAGGAACGGAAGGTCCAGTTACCAGATGGGTAAGTTGCTTAATTCTACGGAGCCTCTTCTGCTAAATAATAATGATGATACTGATCACTGATAATCTTTGAACTGATTCATTCAATGCTAAATCATTGAGTTGATGACCCACAGATGACTAGTGTGATGTTTTGCTAAATACCCTCTTTGGAGCTAGCACTCTTTCACCAGGTGCTGGGAATATTGGCTGTCAATGGCTCAGCTCTCTGCACTAAGGATCTGGCTTCCTTGCCAAGATGATGCCCCTTCTCTGGGGTGACCCCAGCCCATGAGTGACTGATGTGCAGACTCAAAGGAGCAGCTCCCTATGTCAGTTAGGGATAACTCTGAAGGACATCCCATTCCTGAGTTCCCTGTGGGAGTGCCGGAGTCATCAGTTGCAGCCACGTGGCAGGTCAGTTTCCTTTTCCGCCCAATCCCACCATCTCCACTTTCTCCCAGGTGTGTCTCCAGAGAGTAACCCCAAGTAAACCTTCTGCCTGCAATTTTCCATCTCAGAGCCTGTTTGCAGGAAACCTTCTCTAAAACAGTGCTGAGGACAGGGAGGATAATGATGACAGCTTATCCAGCAGAACTGTGGGAGTCTGGGATGATTTAATGAGTGCTGAGAGGGCTTGGGGGCTTCCACGTTAGTGAAGTGGTAAAGAACCTGCCTGCCAATGTGGGTATATAAGATATGTGGGTTCGATCCCTGGGCTGGGAAGATCCCCTGGAGTAGGAAACTGCAACCTGCTCCAGTATTCTTGCCTGGGAAATTCCATGGACCAAGGGAAGCTGGTGGGCTACAGTCCATGGGGTCGCAAAGTCAGGCACGACTGAGCAACTGAGTGCAAGCATGAGCGTGAGGGGGCTTGGAGTTGCTGCTGTCCAATATATGAGAGTTAAATCTGAAACTGAAGTTTTTCTCCAGCAGAAAAAAAGATGACCGATTCCCTCGAGAAGCATTCGGTGTGATTTATTTCTCCTTGTGATGTCGTCCCAGGAGGCAATCCATTAGTCTTTCTTTTCTAGCTGTTACTGTNACCTAGTGGGCTACAGTCCATGGGGTTGCAAAGTCAGGCACGACTGAGCAACTGAGCACAAGCATGAGCGTGAGGGGGCTTGGAGTTGCTGCTGTCCGATATATGAGAGTTAAATCTGAATTTGAAGTTTTTCTCCAGCAGAAAAAAGATGACCAATTCCCTCGAGAAGCATTCGGTATGATTTATTTCTCCTTGTGATGTCGTCCCAGGAGGCAATCCATTAGTCTTTCTTTTCTAGCTGTTACTGTCCTGGGTGCCCATGGGGAGTTTCTCCACAGGGTGGGGCCATACCCTGTAATATGCTCTGGGTCTTTGGTGTTCTGTGTGCTGTAAATGCCTCACTCCCTCTGGGCGCCTCCATCAGAATCCATCCCCACAAGCTACCGACATCCCCTATCACCCGCTCTCTTAGCTTCCNGTCCTGGGTGCCCATGGGGAGTTTCTCCACAGGGTGGGGCCATACCCTGTAATATGCTCTGGGTCTTTGGTGTTCTGTGTGCTGTAAATGCCTCACTCCCTCTGGGCGCCTCCATCAGAATCCATCCCCACAAGCTACCGACATCCCCTATCACCCGCTCTCTTAGCTTCCAAGAGAGCTAATCCCCTGTCTAGTGCCTTATCTGTCTACTGAGAAACACCCAGAGAAACCTGCCAGTCTAAACAGAACATAGTGTGGGAAATCGTATTAGACCTCCCTGTAATTCACCAAACATTGCAGGCAGTAAAGTTCTAATACCACACTGATTCCTTTATTGTAATGAGAATAGAAATTGATGCAATGTCAATCCATCCTTATTGCAGTGTTAAGATTCTCCTAAAATACTACCCTGAATTCCAACTCCAGGGAAATCCCCTGCTAACCTACTCAAAAGTGCCCTAGAATCAGCCGTAGATTGTTCGGAATTTTCAGTCTGATGATATCAAGAGAGAATTGCAGTTCTTGAAAAAAATCTTCCCCACTGAGATCTCGAAAGAGAGGCTCCTAGAAAATTCAGTAACGGAAGAGGGACTGATGAGATAGAAATGCAGACTGACAACTTGAGACATCACCTGTGTGAAAGGATGTTGGTCTATATTTATTATTTTCCCCGGATAGCATCTTCAGGCCTTCTTGCCAAAGAACTCAGTTATGGCTCCAGAAACATGCACAATCAGAGATAGAACCTGGGTGCGGGAGGCAGGTAGATGGTGATTGGGAAAAGAACACACTTCCAGGCAAGGTGAAGTGAATGGAAAGATGTCCAGGACAGTGACACCCATATGACTTCAGACACATTCACATTTCAGAGAAGAACCCAAGAGGATAATCAAGGGAAGGTGGCAGAGAGTGATGGTACCCACTTGACATCAGTCCTGTTTCTTTGTGGTTTTAAGAAGCCTCACTGTGATCAGGTAGCAAAGTCTTGAGCACCAGGGAATGCATCAAATCTCTAAGCCAGTCAGAGTGATCTGTGGCTGGTGGATTGTTTCAGGGCAAGTCTGTAATGAGCCAATTAAACGAAACAGAGATGCTGCTGAGGCTTGTGGGAGAGACATTCTTCCATGGAAAGACAAAGGAGATCCCTATTACCCTGCTATTCCACTCTCAGGTTATTCCAACACGTGTGCAGTTTACACATAGGCACTAAAATACACACGTGGGGAGGCATAGCAGCAGTATTCATGATCTACACAACTTGGAAGCAACTCATAACTATAAACAACAGAATAAATACATTCTTGTATATTTATGCAATGGAACGCCATGCAGCAATGACAGTGAACAAAATATGCTCTCAACTAACTAGATGAATCTGTCATAGCAAAAGAAAACAGCTGCCTGAAAGCACATGCTGCAGGACTCCATTTATATGAAGATTTGAAAGGAAGGCAAACCTCGTCTATGGAGTTTGAGGTCAGATTAGTGATTTACCTCGGGTACCAGCTGAGACTGGAAAGTAGCCAAGGGTGCTCATAGGTGCTCGTGATATTTTGTATCATGGTTTGTGTGCTTTGTTTCATGCCTGGATTTACTACGTGAAAAGTCATCCAATGCACACTCTTGATTTATGTGCTGTTTGTTGATTTCAGTTAAATATCAGTGGAAATTTAAAGTTAAAGGAGCTGGGGACTTTGGGGAGAACACTCTGTTACTGCTACCCACCCCCTTGCTTCCTCCTTTGATGCTGTCCTGTGAAGAGGCAATGGCTGGAGCAGTGGCAGCCATTTCATAACCACAAGGAAACACTCATAAGGATAAAAACCAAATAGCCAAAGAGGGTGGAGAAGAAAGATTAAACGCTCCAGTCTTGGATGGTATGTCTGAGGTATGGCATTAACCTTAGCACTGTTCACCTCTGGACTGGGATTTAAGAGTAAAATAAACATCTTTGTGGTTCAAGCCACATTGTTGAGTTTTCTATTACTTGTAGCCCACAGAAGTCTGATTCTGAGAGTGGAAGATGTATTATATAAAACCCTTCAGGAAAAAGGGACTTGGCAGGATCAGAGAGAGATTTGGGTAGTAGCTTTGTAATCTGAGCTCTAAATCCAGTTGATACTGGGCTTGGTGGGAAACAAAGGGAATCCTGCGATTCATTGCTGCCACTTCTTTCAGACTAAATCATAGTTCTCCAGCACAATCCTCACTCAAACCAAGTTCTTTGTATTGAGGCTATGACTGGACTTCTTGTCTTTGTTCAGAACTGGCTCAGGGATTAGAATAAAACCTCTAAGGGTTGGGGTAGGAGGCAGGATATCAGGACAACTTTTGGGAGGGACTTAGAGAAGGTCTACACACAAAGCTGCATTTATTTTCTCTTGCTTTGCATGTTAGGTTTCATTTCCTTTTCACCTTAAAAGTGTGATTTTTGGAAAATCCTGTGTCTTTACTCTTCATCTTCATCCCTAAAAATCCCAACCATCATGTATGAGTTCACTGCTTGGCAGAAGTTCCCCTCTAAAGATCTTATTAGAAAAGCTTACAAAGGCAGGTCACCTTTTCTTCCTGGGGCTTTTGAACAAGGTAAGCTCTTTTCCCTGCTGACCTGATAATTAAGCTCCCAGAGCTTCAGGAAGGAAGAGGCCCTGCAGACAAGCCTGAATCCTGATGTCACAGCCTCACTGAGCTACAAAGACTTCTCCCTCCCACCTGTCTTGGAAAGTGGAGGTCAGCCAAGGGGTCAGGGAGAACCCCACTGGTCCCTGTGTAAATCTCACATGATAATGGCCTGTGGTTCAACCTGGGTTCGGGCAATACCCAGGAGGCAGAATTTGTAAAGGGGTGTGAAGGTCATTCTCCCTGGGAAGGTAGCAGCTACAAGGTCACCTGATGTCCTGTCCCCTCTGCCTTGCTCATCCTCTCCTAAACATAACCTTTCTCCAACCCACAGCTAGATTCTCACACAACAATGGACACCAGGCTTGGAGACCTTAGGAAGTGAATGGCTTCCCTGGTGGTGCAGTGGTTAAAAATCCACCTGCCAATGCAGGGGTCACAGGTTCAATCCCTGGTCTGTGAAGATTCTGTATGCTGTGGGGCAACTAAAGCCTGTATGCCACAACTGCTGAGCCCGAGTGCTGCAACTACCAAAGCCTGTGCGCCCTAGAGCCCGTGTCCTGGAACAAAAGAAGTCGCTGCAATGAGAAGCCCGCGCACTGCAACTAGAGAGTGGCCCTCGCTTGTCACAACTTGAGAACGCCTGCACGCAGCAACCCATACTCACTGCAGCAAAAATAAATAAATACGAAGGAGAAGAAAGAAACCTGGACCTCTGTCCTTCCTCCAGGAATGGCTTCAGGACCCATCGCAAGGCACGGTACTGATGATGGCAGCGATTTTAATAGCACGCACACCGTGCGCCAGTTACTGCGGGAAGCCTTCTCATTATGGCATGCATTGCTCATGACCACCCTGTTGTCACCTCTTATTTACAGAGGCATCATTCAAGGTCATGGCCTAACTTTCCCAAAGTCACATAATTTAGTAGCAGAGCTGGGGTGTAAAGTGAGAGGAGAGAACTAGTGACTGAATAGCAGTGGGAGTGTTGGCCTACTTCTGGGCCATTTTTCTGTAGGGAACTGAGCAAATTTCTTTCTCTTTTAACCACTCGGCCCCTACCTGGGAAATAAGGGCTCTAAATAAGGCCCTTATTTGGGAGCTTTTTAGCTCAATCTCCTAGAAACCAATGATTCAATAGTGAAGAGTGTGCTCAGGACCACACAGAGGGGAGCATAGAGTGTTACAACAGGGAGACCAGAAAGTCAGTAGGAAAAAAGTCAATAGGAAGCGTAGGGTCAAGAAGGAAACTTGCATCCATTAGGCGTATTGTAGCCTGAATGATGCCCCGCTCCCCCAGTGTATTCTTTCCATTTCTTCTCCGTCTCCTCTGTTTCTATTAGGTCTGGGTGAGAGCCAGACATCCTGGAGTGTGCAGTCAAGTGGGCCTTAGGAGGCTCTGCTTTCAATAAAGCTAGTGGAGGTGATGGAATTCCAGCAGAGCTATTTAAAATCCTGAAAGATGATGCTATCCAAGTGCTGCACTTGGTACGTCAGCAAGTTAGAAAAGCCTAGCAGTGGCCACAGGACTGGAAAAGGCCAATCCTCATCCCAGTCCCCAAGAAGGGCAATAGTAAAGAATGTTCTAACCACAAACAATTGCACTCATCTCTCTTGCTAGTAAGGTTATGCTCAAAATTCTGCATGCTAGGCTTCAGTGTCGCATGAACTGAGAAATTCCAGATATCCAATCTGGGTTTAGAAAAGGTAGACAAACCAGAGGTCAAATTGCCAGTGTTCACTGGATCATAGAGAAAGTGGGGGAATGCCAGAAAAACATCTACAGCTTTTTCATTGACTACACTAAAGCCTTGACTGTGTGGATCACAACAAACTGTGGAAAACTCTTAAAGAGATGGGAATACCAGACCATCTTACCTGTCTCCTGAGAAACCTGAATCCAGGTCAACAAGCAACAGTTAGAACCTGATGTGTAACAACTGACTGGCTCAAGATTGAGAAAGGAGTGCGACAAGGCTGCTTATTGTCACTCTGTTTATGTAACTTATAAACAGAGCACATCATGTGATATACCAGGCTCAATGAGTTACAAGCTGGAATCAAGACTGCCAGGAGAAACATCAATAACCTCAGATATGTGGATGATACCACTCAAATGGCAGAAAGCAAAGAAGAACTAAAGAACATCTTGACGAGGGTGAAGGAGAAGAGTGAAAATCCCGGCTTAAAACTAAATATTAAAAAAAACTAAGATCATGGCATCCGGCCCATCACTTCATGGCAAATAGATGGGGGAAAAGGTGGAAGCAGTGACAGATTCCCTCTTCTTGGGCTCTAAAATCACAGCGGGTGATGATTGCAGCCATGAAATTAGAAGGCAATTGCTTCTTAACAGGAAAGCTATGACAAACCTAGATAATGAGTTAAAAAACAAAGACATCACTTTGCTTACAAAGGTCTGTATAGTCAAGGCTATGGTCTTTCCAGTAGTTATGTATGGTTGTGAGAGCTGGACCATAAGCAAGGCAGAGCACTGAAGAATTGATGCTTTCAAACAATGGTGCTGGAGAAGATTCTTGAGAGTTCCTTGGACAGCGAGGAGATCAAACCTGTCAATCTTAAAGGAAATCAAACCTGAGTACTCATCAGGACTGATGCTGAAAGAGAAGCTCCAATACTTTGGCCACCAGCTGTGAACAGCCAACTCATTGGAAAAGGTCTTAATGCTGGGAGAGATTGAAGGCAGAAGGAGAAGAGGGGGACAGAGGATGAAATGGCTGGATGGCCTCACTGATGCAATGGACATAAACTTGGGCAAACTCCAGGAGATGGTGAGGGACAGAAAGGCCTGGCATGCTGCAGCCCTTGGGGTCGTGAAGAGTCAGACACGAGTGGTGAAGAACCCACCTGACAATGCAGGAGATCCAAGAGACACAGGTTTGATACCTGGGTTGGAAGATCCCCAGGAGAAGGAAATGGCAACCCACTCCAGTATTCTTGCCTAGAGAATCCTGTGTAACAGAGGAGCCTGGTGGGCTGCTGTCCCTGGGGTTGCACAGAGTTGGACATGACTGAAGCGACTTAGCATGCATGCATGCATTGGAGAAGGAATGGCAACCCACTCCAGTATTCTTGCCTGGAGAATCCCAGGGAGAGAGGAGCCTGGTGGGCTGCCATCTATGGGGTCGCACAGGGTCAGACACGACTGAAGTGGCTTAGCAGCAGCAGCAGAGATCGTATGGGAAGCAGACAACACAGACCAAGGGAAGAGCATGTAAAGACACCATGAGAAGGTTGCCCTCTGCAAGCCAAGGAGAGAGGCCTCAAGAAGAACCAAATCTGCCCACGCCGTGCCCTGAGACTTCCAGCCTCCGGAGCTGTAAGAAAATCAATTTCGACTGATCAAATCCCCAAGGACACGGTATTTTGCCTCAACAAGCCGAAAAGACAAATACAAGATGCTACCAGATGTTGGGAAATACATCTTCGCTACACCATCTTGCATATTTTATCTGTTTAGTCATTTCCAGCCTCCCTTATGTATCAGAGTCACTTGGGGCATTAAACAATGCACGTGTTTAAGGCTTACTCCCCACGGCCCTCATTCCAGCTGGGCTGGAGGTGATCCCCAGGTGATGCCAGTGAGCAGCTAGGACCTAGAATCATCTCCCCAGATTATCAAGTCATTGTCTTTTCTTACCATCCGGATCTGGGCTACCTGGTCACAGGGAGCCCCTCCCTACACCCTGTGAACACCTCATCCAAGGCAGTCACTCTCTCTCCAAACTGTTTCACTTTCTCCAGAGCACACATCACTCTGTAAAATGACTTTGGACTTTTATGTTTATTCCTCTCTGTCTCTCTCTATTTCTCTAGAAATATAACTTTCATAAGGTCAGAGACCTAGACCATTTTCTCTTTTAATTCTGACAACAGTTCTGTTAGTTACATCCTACAGTGCCTATTTGTGGACAAGGAAAGTAAGATACATAGAAATTACTGACTCATCTCCCTGCTCCATCACACAGAAGTGGTAGAATTTGGGTTTGTTCCCAAAATGGACTGAATTCAGAGCCACCCTACCAGCCCACTTACACATGAATGATTTCCCTGTTGTATTATATTTTATAAACTGTTTCTCCCACCAGAGAATCTCATTTACTCTCACAGTGGAACGCCAATGTAGGAACTATCACTAACCCCATTTTACAGATGAAAAAACTGAGGTCTACAGGGGGTTAAGTGATTCACTCAAGATCATAAAAGCCCAGAGTGGGAGGGGTCAGCTACCTCTGTCCACAAATTCCATGATTTTCCCCACTCTATTATTCTGTTTTCTGCAGCCTTCCCTCACCTGCCTGTCAAATTTCCTTTCTTTCTTGAGGAAGTAGCAGCTCTCTTGGGCAGATACATCAGGACAAGGAACAGCCCTCCAAGGAGCCTCCCAGCAGAACTGCTCCCAGCAGTGAGCTATGCCTGGCTTCTCCCTGGCAGGTCCCTCAAGCCAAAGCCACCTGCTGCCATGTCACTGCTGAATTAGAAAATGGTAAGATTAGGGGAGTGGAATTCACTGTTGGTCCCATGGTTAGGATATGGAGCTTTCACTGCCATGGTCCAGGTTCAACCCCTGGTTGGAGAACTAAGATCCCACAAGTTGTACAGTGTGGCCATAATAATAATAATACTGTTAGAACATTCTAGAAGGTAAAAGGGATTAGAGTCCCAACTCTTCAGGTCTGCAAAAGAATCAGTGGGAATCAAATGGCAGAGAGCTTGTGAAAACAGAGGGACGAGAACTGGCATTTACTGGGCACCTATGATGTGCCAGACACTCGCCACACATGAGTTCATTTCATCCTGAAGTGGCTCTGGGGGATCTGAACAGGACATGTCGGAGTCGCCATTCGTGGCGTCCTCTCCCCACTGCCCAGATTCTGCTCAGCGAATCATGTAACAACTCCCTCTCACGCTGTCTTCTGCCCCCATCCTAGGGCATGCTTCCATCATTTCCACACAAGTTGCTTTTGACCCAGTCTCTCAGCATCCTCTCCCCTTCAATTTAGTACCCCGGCTATAGCCAGAGGGATTGATCCAAAGTGCAAATGGGAGAGTTTTTCCTTTGCTTACAGCCTTTGATAGCTTTCGATTTTGCCTAAGATAAAGACCAAATCCTGAACAAGGTCCTTGGTACAAACTCCTGAGGACCCACCGTCCCCTAGCCTTCCCAGATTCCCCTCGGTGGCCTGGTCCTCCTGCCTGCTTTTCCTTCACCCTGACACTAGCGCCTTCCAGCCACCAGCCTTTGCACAAGCTGCTCCCTCCCCTGGGCACACTCACCCCCTCCACCTGCCCTCGTGATAAACACCTGCTCACCTTCAGACCCCGGGCCAGTTTTCCCTCTCTTAAAGCCCCTGGACCAACACATGGCCCTTTGTCACGCCTGCTTCCTAGCCTGACTTACGCATTCAGGAGAGCCACTGAGTATTTTTGTTGTTGTTGTTAACGTTTTGTTTTGTTTTGTTTTTTAACAACGTTCTTGAAAACAGAGACTTTACCTGCTTCTGCCCCCCGACCCTCTTCCCAAGCCTGGAAACTAGCACACTTCTGGGCACAGAAAAGGCCCCCGGTTAGTGTCAAAATATATCAAATATATGGCTTCATTTTCCAAGAGAGAAAACAGGGGCTCATAAAGCCTAGATCACTTGCCTAAGGATGCCCAGCAGAGCTGATTCACCAACTTCTCAGCCGTCGGAGACAGCGCCTTGCTCAACCTGCAAATATGTCAGTCGAGGAGGAGGGGTCTCTGCTGGGGGTAAGAAGGGAAAGGCGGCTGGGCATTTCAGCTCCTAGGAAAACAAATGGGTGTGTTGAAGTCGGAAGCCCATCTCCACTCCATCACCAGCTACTTAAGAGGCCGGGCTCCTCAGAGCCACCCTCCACTGTGAGGGAGAGACTGATGATCCCTAAAGACCCATCTCATTATCCCAGGGGCCAAACTGGCACCCGGTGAAAGGCTGACTGGCTCATAAATAAATCCCACTAATTTTGCAGCTGCACAGGGCAGAGACTCTGACCAAAAGCCCACGGATGCAGCCTCTCGGCACCCTCCCATCTGGGCTGATGGTAATTCTCAGAAAATAAATCGAGCCCTTCCCCAGCGCCTGGAAGGCATTCGCTATAATGTGGCGTGACCGTCTTAAGTGAGCGCCTGATGAACTAATGAGCCTGGTAAGCACAGTTCATTGTGCTTCTCCGCTCACCGGCGGTGTGCACCGGTCGGCGACGGAGGTGTTTGAAAGGCCGGCTGGCAGCTGTTAAATCTGGACAAGAGCAGGGCACGGCCACGTGTGCGCGCACATCTGTGCACGGAGCCGCGTCTGCAGCTGGCCTGTTCCTCTGCAGGCACGTGCGTCTGCGTTCGCATGTGTGTGCAAGCATGTTAGAGCATATGTCGGCGTGTGGTGCCTGCATGGCCTGTTCTGAGCCATGCACCTGTGTGTCACACTAGTCACGCCGCCCTGCTTTATTATGCTGTGTTTCTCCACACTCTACGGCATGGTTCATAGGAGCTACTCAATAAACAAGGATTGTTTTAATAAATAACAAAGACTACTTACTACTACCACTATACTACTACTACTAACGGTAACATAATAAACAGAGAGAATGAAGTATTTCTAGACGGCATGAGAAAGTTAAACATTCTCAAAGCCATTAGCTAGCTATGGCTATATGTCGGAGAACATTTTTCTCCTTTGATCCTCTGTTCCTTACCTGTCAAAGGAAGGCTTCAATTAGCATAGCGAGGAGGAAGTTGAGAGAACTGATGCCTACAAACCTATCTTTTCTTGTAAGAGGCAAAGCCATTCCTCGAGAAAGGGATGGCTAGAGGTCCGTAGAAGAGGATTTGAGGACAAGTGGCTAAATCTTGGAGGATTTTCCCAAGATAAGTAAGAAGATGAGATGGCCCAGGTCTGCAAGAATAGTCCTGAGATGCTCTGGGGCCCTGGGTGAAATTTTACTCTATGAATTAGAGAGTGGCAGCACCATCCTGCATTTTCAGCTGCATTTGTAGGTCTGCATAAAGGACAATACAGGGCAGTGAGGATGCTGGGGGAGGGGGTGAAGTGATTGCCTTCAGAGTCCAGACTGAATGAGGTAGGAAGCCAGACCAGGAGAAGAGAGAGAGGAGAGGCTTAGGAGCTTTCAACCTGCTGGTGAAGCAGAATCGGCATAAAGAAGTGAAGAAGCTATTTGGACAAAAAGTTGTGGGCAGGGAGGTCAGAGGTGATGTTTTCAGAGGTAGTGCCAGTGGGGTTGATGCTGGGCTAGTCCATGGTGAAAGTGGATGTCACTGAAGGAGAGGGGTTAGAGATGGAGGTAGAGGGCAGTGACTGGTTCTTTCTAGGGGAATTGAGGATCCTGCAAGTCTTTGATAATCTTATAAAAATTATAGGCCTTTTCCCTGTGGAAATGCCAGTGTCTCATATAACACGCAAAGACCTCTGAAGCCGCTGGATCAGCCAGACCCCTGGTCCATAGTATATACTAGCTGGCTGGCTGAAACCAGCACCATGAAGGCAGGGCTTGGAGGGTAGGGAGACGGGGAAGCAGGAGTCCAAGTCCGTGTGGAAGGCAAGGCAGTGATGAGGAAGTGAAGTGACAAGGAGGTGGAGGGTGCTGCCGCGGGGGCCGCAGCTGAGACGCCTGGCTGGTCAACTGGCCTCATGTTTCCGTGTGGAGCTCTGACACAGTTTCCCTGGAGGAATTACAAAGAAGCGCTCTCGGGCCTGACTTACTTACAGCTGCCATCTCTTGGTCCATGAGTCTCGGACAGAAAGAATGAGACTCGCAAGAGTGGTCCCAAGATCTCTTTCCCACAGCTGCTGCTTTCTCATTTACTTTTTCCCTTTGAGCATGACTTATTGCTACTTTCTTAAAAAAAAAAAAAAATTCCTGTTACTTCTATTCCAAGATCTGCCTCCAGCTGTCTGTCTGTCACCTCTGAGTGCTTTGGTATACTTACCCAGCTCCCTTGGCGGTGCTCCCAGCCTGCCTTTCTTCCCTGGGGTCACTGAGCATCTCTCCTTCTAGGAACTCCTTCTTTGCTCACCTCCTACCTGGGGGACCCTGGCTACATTCACAGCTTCAAGTCCCTCTGCCCTCCCTCCCTGCTGGACTTCTGTTTGCTCCTTCCCCCTTCCCAGAGCACATCGAGACACACTTTAGAATCCATAGAAATGAATAGTGGTTCATTTTTCCTCCCCCTGCTTCGAGCAGTACCAGGCTGCTCAGTGATCCTGCTCAGTGACTCAGAAAAGTCAAACCTTGGCCATTCACCAGTAATTCACACGAGAAAAACACAGAGGACTGCTCTACAGCCAGCCTGACCACAGAAAGCATACAACCAAGACTTTGCCACTGAATGGATGGCGTCAGTGTCCATTAACCATCATCCTGAGTTTCCTTGCCGCTCCATCAGAGACCTCCCTCAGCCCAAGGAAGGGGAGGAGCCAAGAGCTGAAACAGATAAGAAGGACAAACTAGGAATCTGTGGGTAAAACTGAGCCAGGCCTGGCAAAGCTTTTTTAGGGGAGTCTGAAAAATTTTTTATTCTCTAAAAAGTAAGGATGAGGGAGATTCAAGAGGGAGGGGATGTATGTATATCTATAGCTGATTCACGTTGATGGATGGCAAAAAACAACACGATATTGTAAAGCAGTTATCCTTCAATTAAAAACAAATACATTAAAAACAAGTAAAGATGAGGATCCCAAGGATGTTTGGGTTTCTCGTCTTTGTCCCAGGAGGATGTTAAGGAGGCAAAGATGGGTCATGAGCCCCCCGTGGTTCAGGCACAGTTCTGGGAGCCACTGCACTGGCCAGCACTACTTTATACATGGTTCACACTCTAGATGTGCCATTCTCTATTAGAATTGCCTGTTGACCAGTCAGTTTTCTCATGAGACCCTGATCTTCTCTTGAGAATATATTTTGTTCACTGCTGTACCTCTAGAGTCCAATACAGGGCGTGGTGGACAGCACATCCTCAGTGAGTATTTGTTGATTAAATAATGGAAGGCAGCTATGCTCACCATTCTACTGCCAATGCTATGGGTGGACTAATGAGTGGAACAAATGATGGCAGCTCTAATCCATGTTTCATATCCTGATAATGCATTCAGGAAGAATTTGGTGTTGCGGACCACTTTGTTTAAAATCTGCAAATGGCTAGAGTTTAGTTGTAAGAGAATGGTCAACGTTGTTCCCAATTAGAGTTTATGTATTCAGTATCTACTATATGCCAAGTTCAAGGTGCTAAATTCCACAATGAGTCGACCAGAGTTGGGAGCACGTAAGGGCTCTGCATGGGAAAATGGTGGAACATTTGCAAAGTTTATCTCAGGAACTTCCAGAGAAGTCTGAAGTTCAAGTCTGAATTTCCATGACACCCATCAGACCCCAGGCTGGCATGCAGGACTGAACTGGAGTTCATGAATTATAGAACACAGCTTGGATTAAAAGCTTGTACCATAGTCGACAAGCTGATAGGAAGCATTAAGCCGTTATCTTCCTAGAGAAATGTTTTTTTATTCTTCCCACTATATCTCAAATGCAGAAGTCAAGGAAAGTGGAGTTGAAAGACAGCTTTACAAAAACAGTAGGGGCATCTTTGCCACCTTGCTGGGCAGAATAATTCAGCGTAAAGATAGAGCCGATCAAGACAGTGAGACCAGAGGCATCACAGCCACTTTTTCAATTTACATAGCAAGGGATGGTNTGTGTTCCAAAGTCACTGTACCAGTTAGCATTCTCATCAGCGATGAAAAATCTTTCTTGTTGCTCTGTATCTTTGTCAGCATTTGGTATTGTCAGGTTTTTTTGTTTTCCCTTTGGGGATTTTAATCATTCTAATAGTTGTGTAGTAATACTTCACTGTTGTTTTAATTTGTGATTCCCTAACATGTGATGTTGAACATATTATCATATGCTTATTTTTAACGTGTGTATATTTTATGTAGATGTATATATCAGATCTTTTGCCCATTAAAAAAAAATTGGGTTGTTATTCTTTTAATGTTGGGTTCTAAGAGTTCTTTGTAAATTTGGGATAAAAGTCTTTATTAGATATGTCTTTTGCAGATATGTTCTCCCAGCCTGTGGTTTGTCTCTTCATAATCTTAAGAGTGTCTTTCACAGAGAAAAGTTTTTGATTTTAAGAAGGTCCCACTTACCATTTTTTTCTTCTATAGAGAGTCTCTTTTTGTTGTTGTATCTAAAAACTTATCAACAATCTCGAGATCACCTAGATTCTCTCCTATATTACCTTCTGGAAATGTTGTGATCTGCAGCTTATACTTAAGATCTATTTTAAATTAATTTTTGTGAAACACTTTTTAAACATGCAGATGTCCAAATGTTTCAGCACCGTGTGTTTGAAAGGCTGTNTATCTAAAAACTTATCAACAATCTCGAGATCACCTAGATTCTCTCCTATATTACCTTCTGGAAATGTTGTGATCTGCAGCTTATACTTAAGATCTATTTTAAATTAATTTTTGTGAAACACTTTTTAAACATGCAGATGTCCAAATGTTTCAGCACCGTGTGTTTGAAAGGCTGTTCTTCCCCTACTGAATTGTTTTTGCTTCTTTGTCAGAGGTCAGTGGGCCATGTTTGTGTGGGTCTATGTGTTCTCCATGCTCTTCTGTTGATCATTTTCTATGCTTTCACCAGTAATGGGCGTCATGACTACGGCACATTTATAGTAGGTCTTAAAGTCAGGTGGTGTCAGTCCTCCGACTTTGTTCCTCAGTGCTGTGTTGATGACTCTCTTGCCTTTCCGTACAAACTTTAGACTCTGTTTTTCAATATCTACAAAATGAAACTGGGATTGCTTTGAATCCATAGATTAAGCTGGGAAGAACTGGTATCTTAACAATATTTAGTCTTCTTATTATGAATATGGAATATCATTTATTTAGCTCTCCTTGATTTTTTCCTTTCTTTTTGGTGTTGAACCAGCATTGTATTTTGTTTTTTATTTCAGATTACAACTGTTAATTTTTGGTAGCCAGGGAAATTGACTTTTAGGTATTAATCTCATATCTTATAACCTTGCTATAACTGCTTATTAGTTACAGAAGTTTTTTTGGTTTTGTTTCTGCTTATTCTTTGGGACATTCCTCTGAGACAATCATGTCATAGGCAAACAGAGATAGTTTTATTTCTTCCTCCCAATGCATTTAATTTCCCTTTCTTGTGTTATTGCATTGGCCAGAACTTCCAGCACATGGTTGAAGAGGAGACGTGATGGAGGAAATCAGTTCCTAGTTTATGATCTGAGGGAAAAAAATTTACTTTCTCACCATTAAATGCAATTTTAGCTGCAGGATTTTTTAAAATAATTTTAAAATCAAGTTTGGATTCCTGTTTTCTGAGTTTTTTATTATGAGTGGGTGTTGGATTTTGTCAAATGCTGTTTATTTTATTGGTATTATATGATTTTTCTGTTCTTTTTTTTAACCTGTTGATATAATCAATTACATTACTTGATTTTCAATGTTGAACCTCTCTTGTAACCCCAGAATAAATCCTGCTTGGTCATACTATATAATTCATTCCCTAGCTTGTTGAATTCTGTTTTCTAATGTGTTGTTGAGGACTTTTGCTTCTGTGTTCATGGGATATATTGATATGTAATTTTCCTTTGGGATAATGACATTACCTGGGTTTTGTATGAAGCTAACGCTGGCCTCATAGAATGAATTATGAAGTGTTCCCTCCACTTTTATCTTTTGGAATGTATTGTATAGAATAGCTGTCATTTGTTCTTTTAAATTCTTGGTAGAATTCACCAGTGAAACCATTTGTGTGTGGTTCTTTCTTTTCAAGGAGATCGTCAGCAATAACTTCATTTTATCTATAGATATAGGACTATTTATATTATCTTTTTTTTTTTTTTTTTGCATGAGCTTTGGTCGTTTTGTGTCTTTCAAGGAGTTTATTTAATCTAATCTAGAGGCACAGAGATATTCATAATATTTATTTCCTCTCCTTTCAATGTTGCTGGGACCAGTAGTGATGTCNTATTTATAGTTATAGGATTTTTTTTTTTTTTTTTTTTTTTTTTTTTTTGCATGAGCTTTGGTCGTTTTGTGTCTTTCAAGGAGTTTATTTAATCTAATCTAGAGGCACAGAGATATTCATAATATTTATTTCCTCTCCTTTCAATGTTGCTGGGACCAGTAGTGATGTCTCCTTTCATTTCTGTTATTAGTAATTTGTGTCTTCTCTGCTTTTTTTCTTGGCTACAGGAGGCCCAGGGTCAGGAAGATTCCCCAGAGAAAGGAATGGCTACCCACTCCAATATTCTTGCCTGGAGAATTCAATGGATAGAGGCAGCTGGTGGGCCAAAGTCCACGGGGTCACAAGAGTCAGACACAACTGAGAGAGGAACACACTGCTGTTTCTTGGTTACCCTAACTAGAGGTCTGTCAATTCCACTGACCTTTCCAAAAATCGACTTTTCATTTCATTGAATTTCTCTATCGATCTCTTTGTTTTCAATTTTACTAATTACTGCTCCAACTTTCATTATTTCTTTCTTTCTGTTTTAGGTTTGAATTGCTCTTCTTTGTCTAGTTTTTTTTTTTTTTTTTTTTTTAACGAAAGCTTAGACTATTAACCCTTTTTTTCTTTTCTAAAGTATACATTCCATGCTATATATTATGCTCTACACTGACTGGGTGTGGGGGTTGGAGCACCCCCAGCATTCTTGGCTAGATTCTGATACTGATTCTGCTTTTCTATAATACTAACATAACAGGCAATTTCAAAAACAGGAAAACTCAGCTGGAATCCTTCTCTCCTAAAAAAACTGCTGTTACTTTTTGGTTTGCTTTTGGGGTACTTTCTTTCCTTTTTCATCCTTTCGCACATCTTTTTGTGTGTGTTTGTGTGATAGGTACACCAAACATAAGGATTCCCCTTGTAACCATTTTAAGGTGTACAACTCAAAGATGTTACATTCACAGTGTTGTGGAACCATCACCAGTATCCTGTTTTAGAACATTTTCATCCTCCCAAAAAGAAACTCCATATCCATGAGCAGTTGCTTCATCTTCTCCCGTTTTCTCTAGCCCCTAATAACCATGATGTCTGTCTTTCTGTCACTAGTAATTTGCCTATTCTGGTTGTTTCATGCTGAACAGCGTGTTTTTAAGCTAAGCGTACTTGTGGTATATAGGATATTTAGTTTTATCTTCAATTTACTATTATATGTTACATAGTCATTGCAATCATCATGTTTGGTCCTGCATAATATTCTACTGATAAAATTTCATTACTGACTTAATCCTTTCTTATTTTGGTTTTGTTGCAATTGGGGTTGGGCTTTGCTGCTATAGCTAACACTGTGATGAACATCTTCATGCATATAGTTTCTTTCCAGGTTGTAGTTATTTCTTTAGATTTGGTCCATATGTGGAATTCCTAAATGGAGGCATGAAGCATGCTGGTATTTTTTAAGTTCTTTTTTAACATCTTCAATTTATTTTTCAATAGGATTATTTTAATTTGCAATATTACTGGCTATATCTGAGATACCTGTTTCATCATACCCTTGCTACAAGGAGCCACAAATAATTTTTTGCTGAATCTCCTCAGCTTGTGACATATAACTTTAAAAACAAAGATTTTTTAGCTCCTCCATTCCCTCACCACTGGCAGAGTGATTTTCTCTGAAAAACTGGCATATCAAGCCAGATAACATTTCCAATTTATCGCTCCTGTGAAAGTGGCTGCAGGATAAGAACAAATACAGTCTGTGTTCAATCTATTCAATTAGAACAGAACAAGGAATTTATTTCAACACACACAAATCAGCATATCCCATTCTGGTTGAATCCCATTTAGCATTTATGTAAGCTTAATTAAATCACCAATGGGGTTTTTTACAAGGAGAACGGCCTTCAGGAAATATGCTTGCTAAATACTCTTCAATAATGGTTGAGGGTAATAAATAAGTGATATGGTCTGATTCTCAGAGATCCTCACATCTCTTCCAAGTTTCAGATCTCTGCTGGAGCCCTGAGCTTGTAAACAAAGGAGTTAAAGCTCGGGTATGGGGTAAGAGAGCATTGTGTAGCTAGATTTATAAGCATCAGGCTCTCTGCCAGCCCCTTTGGGAGTAAGCATGTATTCTAACACAGGGTTATTCCTACATAAGCAACCCAGCACCCATCAAAGTGAAGGGTCAGGCAGGAGGGAGGGAGAAGGAGGCCACTGGCTTGCTCAGTGCCTATTACCTGGCTGGCTTTGCAACAAAGTACACTTTTCAAATGCTCTCTCTCTGTCTCTGCAATTGGGAAGTACCCAGTACAAAGTGGTAAATGACACAACTTATAGGTGACAAGATTCCTGTGCTTTTACCACTCAAGCCAGGATGATAACGTTCTGAGAAATTCAAGCAGTTCTTGGCCCTGTGGATTTCATTCTTGATCAGCTGAGCATCTCAATGTCTTTCAGGTGTGCAGCTAAGCTTGACATGGATGTGTTGGGTCACACTGAAGAAGGGAAGTAATTACCTTCATTTCAGAGGAAGAAACAGGACCAGAAAGGTTTAGGAATAGAAATTAGAGACAGACCTTTCTTGTCTGGCTTCTGAGGTCAAGTTTTTAACTAGTAAACTCAGATTACATGGAAGGGAAACCGACAGATGCCTTTCTCAAGTGCAAGTCTCTTGCGTGGAGCTCCAGGAATGAACAAACATAATTGCCCATGACTGTTCTTTTCTGATAAAGCTTGGGTTTCTGTGTCTTAAAGCATTTAGGAGAACCCAGCAGCTAATTAGACTGGAGGGTGAGATTCAACATATTAATAGGTAAGCAGAAAATCAGAAGTATTATTTTAATTGTTTCGATTAGTCATACTTTCCCTCCAGAATTTCTTTTTATTAAACTTCCAAGTTCTAAGAATTTTGAGGTCTATTTGGGGGAAACTACTGTAAATAGATCCCATCCCAAGAAGGCTAGAGGGGCCTTGGAAGTACCTCAACAATCCCCCTCAATTTGCAGATTAGGACCCCAGAAAGGAAGTCACCTTGTCAGGATCACACAGAGCCAGAGCCAGCTCTTTGGTCTATATATAACCTCTGCTCACTGCTCCTTGAAGGAAAGCGATGCCACTTGTCTTCTCTTTGAAAGGCAGGGGATGGCATTTCCCTGGGATAGATGAGTTCCAACTCCAGCAATGCTTATCTACAAAGATGCTAACTCCATTTGCTTTGCTTTTGAGGCCTCAGGTGGTGGTGACGGGATAGGTTAATAGCCTTTTTGAATATGAAGAGATGTGAATAGGAAAGCAGCAGAGTGTAATAGAAAAATAAATTTGAGAGCTGAAGACTAGGGTTGGGATTCTGGTTCTGCTACTTGCTACTTGTTAGTTCTGGAGGAGCTCTATAATCTCGCTCCAGCTGTACTATTCACCATGGTACCCAGGGTGTCTATGGCAGAGCCTCCCATATATTAGGTGACACCCACATACACTCAAACATAACTAATCCTTTTTTAAAAATGTCATTGAGTAATTATTAACTTGGCCTCGGTTATCCAGCTGCCTGGCTCAACTTTATGCTAAATCTGTGACCCTAGGCAGAACATCATTTTTATTGTTTGAAAAATAAGGATGGATCATAGGATCCATTCCAAAGGTGTGTTGAGAAGACTAAATGAGACTGCAGACAGAGAACCTGGCAGCTAATAAACTCTCAATTATCTTTCTAGGTACATGTGGGGAGAGGTGGCCGGAGATGAGAGTTCAGAAGGGACTCTGTTTTGAATGACCTTGAATGTTACGCTTGGAATCGAACTTATGAACATCAAATTTTATGGAACTAATTCCAAATTGTGCATTTCTATCATGCTAGAAATGTGCTTAAGACAAGCATATCAGAAAGATTTCCTTCCCTCCTTCTTTCTTCATTCTCCTTCTCTCCTTTCTTTCCCCCCTTCCTTTTTCAGCCTGGACATCAGATTATTGTTGTTGTTCAGTCACCAAGCCATATCTGACTTGTTGCCACCCCACGGACTGCAGCATGCCAGGTCTCCTTATTCCTCACCATCCCTTGGAGTTTGCCGAAGTTCATGTCCATTGATGGAGAAGGCAATGGCACCCCACTCCAGTACTCTTGCCTGGAGAATCCCATGGGTGGAGGGGCCTGGTAGGCTGCAGTCCATGGGGTCGCTGAGGGTCGGACACGACTGAGTGACTTCACTTTCACTTTTCACTTTCATGCAGTGGAGAAGGAAATGGCAACCCATTCCAGTGTTCTTGCCTGGAGAATCCCAGGGATGGGGGAGCCTGGTGGGATGCTGTCTATGGGGTTGCACAGAGTTGGACATGACTGAAGCAACTTAGCAGCAGCATGTCCATTGAACTGGTGATGCCATCCAACCATCTCATCCTCTGTCACCCCCTTCTCCTCTTGCCCTCAATCTTTCCCAGCATCAGGGTCTTTTGCAATGAGTCAGCTCTTCACATCAGGTGGCCAAAGTATTGGAGCTTCAGCTTCAGCATCAGTCCTTCCAATGAATATTCTGGGTAGGTGTCCTTTAGGATTGACTGGTCAGATATTCTTGCTGTCCAAGGGACTCTCAAGAGTCTTCTCTGACACCACAGCTTGAAAGCATAAATTCTTTGGTGCTCAGCCTTCTTTATGGATATCAGACGGCAGGTCTCACTTGCAAACTTTTCTCTTTTGGTTGCCAAATCCCCAGTTGGCTGCCCCTCCCAGAAGCAAATTACCTAACCCTGAGTGGGTGGTGAACACAAGGAGAAGTTTAAATCCATCCCAGTTAGCAGAAAAGCAAACCCCCCAAATCTTATTATAATCTCCTGTTCTCTCTTTCTGTTCCCTGTCACCAAGGTAGTTGGAACCTCTGTCTTCAGCCTCCTCCTCCCTCTCCTCCTCTCATCCTGTCTGATTCATGTGTTGATGTCTCGATTCTGAGCCAGCTGCTGCAAAGAACTGTGATATCATAGGCAGGATTTATTAGTAGCAAAAGCATCTGTCAGGAGAAAGCAAGAGAGGTTGGAGAATGCACCACAGGGAGACAGATGGGCCAAGCATAGACTGGACAATGAGTGTAGCCTTTGTACACTGTTATTTACTACTAATAAAGAATAACCTAGGTACTAAGTGCTTTTAAACGTATTAGCTTCCATTTTCTAAATATCTTAATACTATGAAGTATGTACTGCCATACCTGTTTTATAGATGAGAAAACTAAGATTCAGAGGCATTTAGTGGCTTGCCCAACTTTGCATATCTAGTCACTGATAAAGCTAGGGTTAAATGTAGGTCTGAGGGAGTATGGGCTTCCCAGGTGGCTCAGTGGTGTCTCTGACAAGTAGGAGACATGGATTCGATCCCTAGGTCAGGAAGATCCCCTGGAGGAGGACATGGCAACTCACTCCAGTATTCTTGCCTGGGAAGTCCCATGGACAGAGGAGCCTGGCAGGTTACAGTCCATGAGGTCACAAAGAGTCAAACACAAATCAGTGACTAAATAACAACAACTGAGGCAGTATAAATTTTGTCTCTAACTTGAACTTTCTCCCACTTGAAGTCCTTCCTCTAGCAGGGAAAAAAAAAAAAAAAGTGAGGGACTATTTTCTGCAGGGTAAGAACAAGGATCATATATTAAGACCAGTAGAGAAACGTGTGAGAATAAGCACGTGGTATATGCAGGAAGCAGAGAAAATGCACTGGCTGGGATTAGACATAGTTTAGAATAGGTTCTGAGAAATCAGTCTGGCTGCAAACACTGACCTCAGAGGTGCAAGTAAGCAAGTAAAGTCTGGTGTTAATGCAAAACCTTAATCCCACATATCTGTAGATTGTAGCAGGCCCTAGTAGTACAGAAGTCAAGTGAGCAAGCAGGTAACCTCACATGGTGACTCAGTTCTGGGAACAGCAGCAAAAGATTAGCTTTGATAAGAAAAGCTGGCTAGAGGCAGGCAGGGCAAGGAAGTCAGCACCATGGACAGCGGTAAAGGCCATGAGGTAAACATGGCAAAATTTAGGAGCAGGGCTCAGTAATGTTCAGGGCCAGTCCTGTACAAAACAAAAAAGGATCAAGGATGACATCCATGTACTTGAGAGTTAGTTCACAATCCACTGGTAGATAATTGCACTGTAGCATGGCACATGCTAGTTATCATGGGGAAGCATGTATTCCCATGAAGGGGCAACTACCTCAGCTTGAAGTGGTGATATCAAAGAAGGCTTCATGGAGTGAGTGCATACTGCCGTCTAAGCCAGGAGAAGAAAGGAATGGGAGGCAGAGGGAAGTCTGAGCAGAAGGAGCAGCAGATGTGAAAGCTTGAAGGTGGGAAACTTCCTGGTGCATATTGAAAATCAGAGTCAGCTTCCCATGACTGGAGGGTGAAATGCAGATAGGGGTAAGAAGAGAGAGTTTGGAAAGATACAGAAACAAAACCTAACAGAGCTTTGAAAAACCTGATGAGAAGTTTGAGAAATTATAAATACCAAGGAACCCTAGATGTCTGGCTTTTCTTTCAAAAAGAGAAGAAGAGAGCTTTTAACACCTAGACCCATTCTGCTGTATAACTTGGAGATGAAGAATAGCTGTCCCATGTAGGATGCTGAGTGTACCCCCATTTCCCATATCTTCCTTCTCCATGCTCTAGCAAGCCTTGGTAGGACAGTGAGTCTTATTTTGAGTCTTTATTTCAAACAGGAGAAGAATGTGAGCCAATCTCTACAAACATCAGGCTTCCCCAGTGGCTCAATGGTAAAGAATCCACCTACCAATGCAGGAGACGTGGGTTCAGTCCCTGGGTTGGGAAAATCCCCTGGAGAAGGAAGTGGTAACCCACTCCAGTATTCTTGCCTGGGGAATTCTGTGGGCAGGGGAGCCTGGCGGGCTACAGTTCATGAGGTTGCAAAGAGTTGGACGCAACTTAGCAACAAAACAGCAGCAAATTATAAACACCACCTTTACCTCTTGAGGAAAGAGAGAGTGAAGGGAAAATTATCTATTAGCTATCAACATTCTGTAGGTGACAGATAATGGTGACCTGGCTCATGATGATGAAGCAGGTGGAGACAAGGGTGGATGGAGCGATAAGTTGGTAGACAGATAGACAAATAGAAGGAAGGAAGGAGGAAGGGAGAAAGCAAATGAGAAGGGGAGAGGGAGTCTTTAAGGAGGTATCCCACTTGCACAACAGTTGAGGGTGGAAAGTCCAAACGTTGCAGAGTAGACCTGCTGGCTGAAGACTCAGGGAAAAGTTGCAGTTTGAGTCTGAAGGCATATTGGCAGGATTCCCTTTACCTCCTCATGGGAGGTAAAGCCCTTTTCTTTTTACTTAAATCTTCAAGTGATTGGTTTAACCCAATCACATTCTGGAGGGTTCTTTGATTGACTTAAATTCTACAGCTTTAAATGTTAATTTCATCTAAAAACACTTTCATGGAAATGTCTAGAATAATGATTGACCAAATACCTAGGTATTGAGTCTGTTGCCTTGCCAGACTGATACATAAATTTTACCATCACAAAGAAGAATTCTTCAAGCATGTTAACATCACCTGCTAAAAATTCAAGTGGAAAAGGAAATGACAAGCCTCTCCAGCATTCCAGTATTCTTGCCTGGGAAATTCTATGGACAGAAGAGCCTGGTGGGCTACAGTCCACGGGGTTGAAAAGAGTTGAACATGACTTAACGACTGAACAGCAACAACAGCAGAAACTCAAGACTGAGTATCATATAGGTTAGTGACCAGTGGTATATACGGCCCCTGAGCCAAATCTTGCCTGCCACCTGCTTTGGTAAATAAAGTTTTATTGAAATACAGTCACATTACTCATTCATGTACTGTCCAGGGCTGCTTTCATGCTAAAATGACAGTTTAGTATTTGTGACCAAAACCACCTGCCAATGCAGGAGACGTGGGTTCAGTCCCTGGGTTGGGAAAATCTCCTGGAGAAGGAAGTGGTAACCCACTCCAGTATTCTTGCCTGGGGAATTCCATGGGCAGAGGAGCCTGGCAGGCTACAGTTCATGAGGCTGCAAAGAGTTGGACACAACTTAGCAACTAAACAACAGCAAATTATAAACACCACCTTTACCTCTTGAGGAAGGAGAGTGAAGGGAGAATTATCATTCTCTCCCAAATGTGTTAGTCACTCATTTGTGTCTCACTCCTCTGTCCATGGAATTCTCTAGGCAAGAATACTGGAGTGGGCTGCCATTCCCTCCTCCAGAGGATCTTTCCAAGCCAGGGATTGAACCCAGGTTTCCTGCATTTCAGGCCGATTCTTTACCATCTGAGCCACCGGGGAAGCTCAGACAAAAAACCTTGCGGCCTGCAAAATTGAAAATATTTACTACCCCGCACTTTATAAGGAAAGTGTGCTATTTCCTGATATAAACAATCAAAGAGATGTGTCCGGAACTCACCTTTCAGAAATGAATTAAAGATGGGGAGGTAGAAGAGAGTGTAGATTGGAAACAGAAGGACTATCTAGACAGGTTTCGGAGGTGTCCTAACGTTTAGAGGTCAAGCAGAGGACTGTGAATGCAGAAAGGAATCTGAAAAGTGAGACTGAAGGAAAATAAGAAGAATGCAGTGTTACAACAGCTCAGAGAGAAAGCAGCCTCAAGAAGGAGGTGAGCTATGTCAAATTCTCCCTAAATACATAGTAAGATGGGGATCCCTGGACTTGACAACATGGTGAGGAGGGGGACATTGATGATTATTCAATTATATCAGTGAAGTTGTGAAAAACACACTAGATTGGAATAAAATGAAAAGGAAAGGAGACATGGGCAAGTTGATCTACCAAGAATAGACAGCGTTTGCAAGAAGTTGTGCCATAAAAGTAGAGAAATAAGATGTTATAGAAAGGGAGTCATGTATTTAAAATTAAATATTTTTGTTAAGTTATTACTCAGCCATTAAAAGGAATGAAATAATGCCATTAGCAGAAACATGGATGAACCTAGAGACTGTCATACTAAGTGAAGTAAGTCAGACAAAGAGAAAAGTTGTATGATATCCCTTATATGTGGAATCTATAAAGGAGATGATACAAACGAACTTATTTATAAAATAGAAACAGACTCACAGACTTAGAGAACGAACTTATGGTTAGTAGCAGGGAAGGGTGGGAGGAAGGGATAGTTAGGGAGTTTGGAATGGACATGTACACAAGTGAAACGAATTGCCCATCTAGGTTTGATGCAGTATGCAGGATGCTTGGGACTGATGCGTGGGGATGATCCAGAGGGATGGTGTGGGGTGGGAGGGGAGAGGTGGGGTCGGGATTGGGAGCTCATATACACTCGTGGCTGATTCATGTCAATGAATAGCAAAATGAATACAGTATTGTAAAGCAAAACAAACTAAAAAATAAAAATTTAAATTAAAAAAAAGATAAATGGTATAAATATGACTTATTTATACCATTCATTCATTTAGTTAAAAAAAAAAAAAAGTGTATTGCCTGCTATGGTCAACCCATAGCATATCCCTTGGGGCTAAGCCTGAGATCAAGAGTCTCTGTTCATTAATTGCACAAATAGGATTCTGCTAGTAAAGAGGAGTGGAGGAAACCATTATTAGACAGGAATCATTGCCTACTGCTGGTAGGATAGGCCAGATTTGGAAGTGTTGGAAGCCATGCCAAGACTGGACTTGGCCCACAGTGGTCATTGGAGAATCAAGGGAGGGTTGATGTTCTGAGAAGCAAATCTAGTCTGTGATGCATGTACGGAGACCAGTAAGGAGATTTATGCAGTTGTTCAAGTGAGAGCTGATGACAGCTGACCTAGGACAGCGACAAGCAGATGAAACGAAGGGATACATTAGGAAGGCCACTCCAAGACAGAAGCCATTACTTAGTGATGCTGTATGTGGACGGTAAGAAAGGGAAGGGCTCGGAGGTGAGTCACTGAGACTTCGGCGGGATAGCTAAGCTGTCTAACGTGAGTTGCCGTTATAACAAAAACTATGTAGTACATATATGTGATCACAAGTTACAAAGCTCTGTAGCTTCGATTTTCCACTTTATGGATTGCCAACTGATTTTTGTGTGCGTACATAGAGAACTCATTCATCCCTCTTTAACTATTTTTGTATTTCTTTGAAAAATACTGTAAAGCCCAAGAAGTTTAAGAATCATTTGTAACCTGATAAATTTAAGAAAATGTAAAAAGTAAACAAGAAATTGCCCTCTCCATCGTGCTCCTGGAACATGTGCACCCTTCCCCAGTTTTCTCCTTAAGGTAATTCAGAATACCCAGAGGTTCCAATGCACATACACACTTCTCTCCTTTCTTTCTTTCAGAATGATAAATTCGTATTAGTCTGCAGCGTGTAATTTCCACTGTCACTCTTTTCCACAAAAAGTCCTTGCCCTTTATTTGTCGTGTGTGGCCAGAATGTGAAGAATCCCCAGTGTTAACATAGGAGGATTCTGCCTCAAAGTGTACACCTTCTCTTTTTCTATTCATGTGTGTAGATTAAAATTTACAGCATGTGCTTCTAGTGAGCTTTTAATCTACTGTGCATTTATTGTTTTGATCATTGTCTCGTGCTTCACTAGGATGAAAGTTTTGTGAGGGCAGGGATTTGTTTGTTTGTTTGTTTTGTTAATAGATATATCCTCACAACCTACACAGCATCTTGCTCAAACAGGTGCTCAATAAATATTTGTAAATTTAAAAAAAAATCAAAAAAAAAAAAAAAAAAAGGATAACCAGCAAGGACCTCCTGTGTAACACAGGGAACTCTGCTCAACCATCATGTGTCGGCCTGAACGGGAGTGTTGTTTGGGGAAGAATGGATAGATGTATGGCTGGGTCACCCTTCTGTGCACTTTATCACAACATTGATAACTGGCTATACTCCAACATAAAATAAAAAGTTTAAATTTTAAAAAAGTATAACTTACACAGAAGAAAGCATAAATCATAGACATGCAGATCAAACATTTTACACAAAGTGAACATACTGTGTAAAAAACTTCTTAGACCATTAAGCAGAACATTAGCAGCATTTCGGAAGCCATCTGTTAAAGACTCTGTGTTGGTGTCTCCCCAAAATTTGTATGCTGAAATCCCAACCCCCAGTGTGATGGTGCTTGGAGGTGAGACTTTGGAGATATAATTAGGTCATGAGGATGGAGTCCTCATGATGAGATTCTTGCCCTTGTGAGAAGAGAAAGAAGAGAACCTGCTTCTTCCTCTGCCATGTGAGGAAACAAGACGACAGCCACCTGCAGGCTAGGAAGAGAGCGGACCAGAATGCACCCATTCCTTCACCCTGAACTTGAACTTCCCAACTTCCAGAAATGTGAGAGATATATTTCTGTTGTTTAAGCCATTTAGTCTGTGAAATTCTGTTGTGGCAGCCAGAGCAGAATAAGATGCCTTCATTGTACACCTTACTGTCTCTGGTGTGATCTGCTCTCGAGATGAATTTGCAGATTTTGTTTGCTTGATATATCTTTATTTCACCTTCATTTTTAAAGGACATTTTCATAAGGATTACAATTCTTTTGTTTCAACACTCAGAATAAATCATTATATTTGCTTCTGGATTCCATCATTTCAGCTGGGAATTGGACCATCATTTTACTGTTCCTCCTTTTAATATAACCTCCCCCAACCATGCTCTCTGCTAGCTGCTTTTACAATTTTCTGTCTGTATTTGTTTTTGAGCAGTTTTCTACAATGTGCTTGGGTTTTATGTTTGTTTGCTTTGTTATCCTGCTTGGAGTCTGTAGTGATTCCTGAATCTGTGGGTTTCATTGATTTTGAAAAAATATATATATAATCTGTTTTCTCTCTAATTTCAGTTTGTGTCTCTGTCTTGATCTTTTTTCTCCTTTGGAGATTCCAATTACACACATGTTAAAAAACATTTCATTTTGCCCAATATGTCTCTTCAGCTGTTTTCTTTATTGTGAGTCTTTTTCTCTTTTTTTTTTTTTTTTTTTTTGTTACTCCATGGTGGAGCATGTGGGATCTTAGTTCCCCCACCAGGGATTGAACCCATGCCTCCTTCAGTGGAAGTGCAGAGTCCTAGGCCCTAGATTGCCAGGGAATTCCCTTTTTCTCTCTTCTGAATATAGTCTGTATTTTTTTTTATAAAGTCCTATTTTCTAGTTCAATGATTTTTTTCCTTCCATTGGTTCTGATCTATTATTAAACCTTTCCATTGAATTCACAAAACTAAGATCATGGCATCTGATCCCATCACTTCAAGGCAAATAGACAGGAAAAAAATGGAAAAAATGACAGACTTTATTTTCTTGGGCTCAAAAATCACTGTGGATGATGACTGCAGGCACAAAATTTTTTAAAAATGTTTGTTCCTTGGAAGAAATGCTATGACAAACCTAGGCAGAGTAATAAAAAACTGAGACATCACTTTGCCAACAAAAGTCCATATAATCAAAGCTATGGTTTTTCCAATAGTCATGTATGGATGTGAGAGTTGGACCATAAAGAAGGCTGAGCATCAAAGAATTTATACTTTTGAATTTTGATGTTGGAGAAGACTCTTGAGAGTCCCCTTGGACATCAAGGAGATCCAACAAGTCAATCCTAAAGGAAATCAACCCTGAATATTCATTGGGAGGACTGATGCTGAAGCTGAAGCTCCAATACCTTGTCCACCTGATGTGAGAATCCAGCTCATTGGGAAAGACCCTGATGTTGGGAAAGATTGAAGGGGAGGAGGAGAAAGGCGTGATAGTGGATGAAATGGTTGAATGGCATCATCGATTCAATGAACATGAGTTTGAGCAAACTGTGGGAGATAGTGAAGGACAGGGAAGCACATTGTGCTTTAGTCCATGGGATTGCAAAGAGTTGGACATGACTGAGTAACTGAACAACAGATTGAATTCTTAAGGGCTTCCATGGTGGCTCAGTGGTAAAGAATCTGCGTGCAATGGAGGATACTCAGGTTCTATCTTTGGGTCAGGAAGATCCCCTGGAGAAGGAAATGGTAACCCATTCCAGTATTCTTACCTGAGAAATCCCATGAACAAAGGAGAGTGGCAGGCTACACTTTATGGGGTCGGAAAAGAGTTGGACATGAGTTAGTGACTAAGACAATTGAATTCTTAAACTTAGCTTATTTTCTTTCTTATTTTTCAATTTATAATTTAAAACTTTTAAAATATATATGTCAGTTCTCCAGGAAAATTCTCCACCTTCTCACCTATTCAATTAAACCTACTGACCTACCAAGTTATTTTAACATTTGTGCCCCAAGATCCAATATCTGAATCATCTATAGGTCTGTTTCTACATAGATCTTTCTTTGGCTTGGTGTCTCTTTATTTATTTGGTAATTTTTTATTTTATGCTGGACATTTCATATGAAAAATTATGAGTCTATAAATGAAGTTATTTTCCTCCAGAGTATTTAGTTTAGCTACCCTAACAGATTGAGATAGATCACCTTAATCCAATCAGGTACTGAGGTAATTTAAGACTGGGTATCAGAATTTGTAAGGGCCTGTGGTGTTGGAGAAGACTCTTGAGAGTCCCTTGGACTGCAAGGAGATCCAACCAGTCCATTTTGAAGGAGATCAGCCCTGGGATTTCTTTGGAAGGAATGATGCTAAAGCTGAAACTCCGCTACTTTGGCCACCTCATGCGAAGAGTTGACTCACTGGAAAAGACTTTGATGCTGGGAGGGATTTGGGACAGAAGGAGAAGGGGACAACCAAGGATGAGATGGCTGGATGGNGCCCTGGGATTTCTTTGGAAGGAATGATGCTAAAGCTGAAACTCCGCTACTTTGGCCACCTCATGCGAAGAGTTGACTCACTGGAAAAGACTTTGATGCTGGGAGGGATTTGGGACAGAAGGAGAAGGGGACAACCAAGGATGAGATGGCTGGATGGCATCACTGGTGATGGACAGAGAGGCCTGGCGTGCTGCAATTTATGGGGTTGCAAAGACACGACTGAGCGACTGAACTGAACTGAAAATATACCTTTAATCCCAGAGTATAGCTTTTTAGGAGTGCCTACTAGACTCCTGAGTGTTTTTAGAGCCCTGAAAACAAAAGCCTTGCTTAGATTCTAAGCTTCTTAAGAGTAACTTATATTAAGTTCCTTAATCTTATCCTGTGATGTTTCTGAAGTGGCAAATGCCTTTGGGGTGAAAGTGTCACACAGTTTTAGGCTTACTCCTCACTAGTGTCTTGTCCCCTCAATTTCTGGCTGCCTTAGGAACTGAGAATATAAATTTTCATTTTCCTAGTTCCAAAAGACTACTGGAAG
Source organism: Neotragus moschatus (assembly GCA_006410615.1). Taxonomy (NCBI): domain Eukaryota; kingdom Metazoa; phylum Chordata; class Mammalia; order Artiodactyla; family Bovidae; genus Neotragus; species Neotragus moschatus. The sequence continues at coordinate 739,404 of SJYA01002938.1, read as the reverse complement.
TCTGTTTTATGCTTCTCCAGTTATTGACATCTTGACTCTCTTGGTAATTAAGAAATATTTTTCTTTTTAAAATTTCTTCCCCAATGTTGTCCTCAGAGATTCTTCCTCCACCTTTACAGGAGGAAACTCTAAGAAGAGTGTGAGTGGATTATGGTGAGGTGATGAAAACTTTCCACCATTGAGTTTTATTTTCCCAAAACACAGTCTTATCGCTGTGAGAGAACAGCATAGAAGGCAGGGGGAATTAGAGTGCATGAAGAGAGCAGAGAAATGAAACAGTTCTCTAGAAGACAGGAAGAAGTCTTACTGGAGAAACACTGTAGAAGGCTGGAGCATCCGTGTGAGGTGTGTGGTCATGAGTTTTAAGCAGAACTGGTTGGTCTGTCGGTTTCAGTTTTTTCCTCGGCGATATTCAGCTAGTTAGAAGAATTTAGCCATCTGAATGAAGGAGATGCAAGGAAAGAGAGAGAAGGGAGTTGCCATGTTTTCAAGGGAGTAATTCTAAAAATGGGTCATGAAATCTAACCCACATAAGGAGACAAGCAAAGATCGGAGAAGACTGATGAACAGTGGGAAGATAACGGGGGTAATGGACTGGAGGATTGGGAACAGGGAAGAATTGTTACATTGAGGGTTCTGGCATAGGTGAACAGAACTATTCAGTGATTATTTAAGACTGAGTTCTTTTAAATATATTTTAGATGTGCAGAAGGGATGCCATTACTGGTATTGCAAAGAGGGTATGAACCCTGGAGTGAATGATAGAGGTGGGAGGAATGAAAGGTTATTGGAGGACAATAAGTCAAAGAATGAAGTGACTTAATTACATGAGTCTTTTGGCCACTGAGAATGATAAAAACAAGTTGGATTATGAAGAAATGTTGTGAGCCAGGAGCGAAAATACACAGTGAATACAGAAATCCAAGGGCTAGCTGCCTCCACTTTGGGACACACAACCTCTCTCTCTCTTTCTCTCATCAACTCTGTCAGAAGTCATCCAATGGGGACTTCCCTGGTGGTCCAGTGGTTACGAATCTGCCTTGCAGTGCAGGGAATGTGGGTTCGATTCTTGGTCAGGGAACTAAGATCCCACATGCTGTGGAGCAACTAAGCCCATGTGCTGAAGATTGTGGGGTGCACCCAAATTAATTAGTTAATTTANAGATCCCCTGAAGGAATGGCAACCCACTCCACTATTCTTGCCTGAAGAATCCCATGGTCGGAGGAGCCTGGTCAGCTACAGTCCATGGGGTCGCAAAGAATCGACACAACTGAGCGACTTCACTTCATTCTCCTCTTAGTTTAATCAGCCTAGTGTCATTGCCACGGACATGACTGACTTAGTGTTAGGCAAGCAAACTAAGTTTTATCGATCAGAGAGCAGCTCAGAATTTTGTATGGTTGGGAAAAGGAGCTTTGGCAGGGTCTGGAGTGAACTCTACACCCGCTTTCAGCTATTTGACTATCATGAGGACAAAGTTGAGTGGGCAAGCCTGGAAATTGACAGAAATTGAAGAAGAATCCTGATCAAACAGTAACTGAAACCTAATGACCCTAGATTTCTTCTTTTTTTCTTTTTTAATGTGAACCCGTAAAATTCTGTTTAATGCAGTTTGTTTAGGCGTTCAGTAAATTGCACTTGAAAGCATCGTTACTAATACAGAAATACTTGACATGCTCCCTTCTGGGCCTATATGAAATACAGCCGAAATCACAGCATCTTCGGGTGGATGCTCATATTTAACCAGGGCGGAAGCATGACCAAGGCACACACTGATAAGCTCATGTTTTGTTTTCTGCCACACTTTTGGCAAAAGTTTTCCATTGGGAGCTCTCCAGGAAAATAACTGAATGCCGAGTGACCTGAAGATTTCATCTGAATTCAGATGCACGTGTTCACAGGAACTCCACTCGCCTGGCCACAGGGTCTCTGGCTTGGTTCCAGGCAAGGAGCAGATACCGTGCAGACACACTTGCCATGATCACAAACGTTCTTCTCTGCATATACAAGCTTCCTCCAATATTATTATTTTTTTTTCTTCAAGTCTTTGCTCCTTGATATTGGAGCCAGTTTAAGCTGTTAGATTGTATAATACAGCTTGCTCTGATGCCCTGAGGGAACTCAGCAGAGAGACTGCTGGCAGCTGATTAGGTCAGAAATTCAGCCATATCAAACACCCCTATCGACAATCTAACTTGAAAGCCAAGAGTTTCCCTTGCCTATTAGGCTGCTATGGTTGGCCTCATCGCTGTGTGCACATAATGAGGAAAAAGACTCAGAAAGTGTTTGTGGAAGAACAGTACTTCCTCCTAAACTGGCAGCCAAGCTTGACATTGCATAAAGAACCATCTGATTTACCTACTGGAGGGAAAGTTGGTGTTTAAACAGTTTGCAGAATCCAGGGAAGAAAACAGTCTATCTAGGCTCTCTTTTGGAAACCTGGGCTTATTGGACTGAGGAGCAAGCAGAAGCCAGGATAGAATCTGTTATCCTCTTTGCCAGGGTTTTATTTAATAAAAAATACTTTTTACCTCTGATTTCCTCAGCTGCATTTGGCTGCAGGTGTTTTTATCAACTCTGCCATGCCGAACAGACCTTCCAAGAAAATAAGACACCAGGTAAGGAATACATCAGCATCTTCATCTGCATCCTTTGTCCAGGAATAGTATCTTTGACACATGTCTACTTTACAGACCAGGAGCTAAAGCTGTAAACTTATCCGAGGTCACAGATCCAATAAATGTTGCAGATTAAATTTAACTTTAGCCCCTCTGCGAGCAAACCTTTTCTTTATCAGAGAGTCTCAACTCAGTTTGCACATTAAAATCACCTAAGGGCCTTTTTAAAAATTATCAATAATAAAATCCTCCTCAAGTTTCCACCCAATTTGTCAGAATATTTTGGAGTGGGGCTTCCTTGGTGCCTCAGAGGGTAAAGAAGCTGCCTACAATGCAGGAGACTAGGGTTTGATCTCTGGGTCAGGAAGATCCCCTGGAGAAGNCTTTGTCCAGGAATAGTATCTTTGACACATGTCTACTTTACAGACCAGGAGCTAAAGCTGTAAACTTATCCAAGGTCACAGATCCAATAAATGTTGCAGATTAAATTTAACTTTAGCCCCTCTGCGAGCAAATCTTTTCTTTATCAGAGAGTCTCAACTCAGTTTGCACATTAGAATCACCTAAGGGCCTTTTTAAAAATTATCAATAATAAAATCCTACTCAAGTTTCCACCCAATTTGTCAGACTATTTTGGAGTGGGGCTTGGACACCAGTGGGCTTCCTTGGTGCTTCAGAGGGTAAAGAAGCTGCCTACAATGCAGGAGACTAGGGTTTGATCTCTGGGTCAGGAAGATCCCCTGGAGAAAGGAATGGCAACCCACTCCAGTATTCTCGCCTGGAGAATCCCATGAACAGAGGAGCCTGGTGGGTCGCAGTCCATGGAGTCACAGAGTCAGACACGACTGAGGGACTGATGCTTTCACTTTTACTTTTTTCAGATATCAGTGTTTTATAGTATCATCCCAAAAGAGCTTAAGTTGCTGGTGGAGATAAGGAAAACAAGGGCTATCATGGAGCATCTTAAACTTTAAAATGCAAATCATGGGGATTATTGGTAAAATGCAGATCCTGATTCAATAGGTCTGGGGTGGGACCTGAGATACTGCATTTCTAAGAAGCTCCCAGGTGATGTTGATGTTAATAGTTGGGGACCACACTTTTAGTAGGAAGGCTCTGCAACAATGTTCCTCAAACTTTAATGTATATAAAAATCTAGAATGCTAAGAATAAATACATAAGCTCAGATTTGTAGCTATAGTACAGGACCTGGGCCTCTGTATTTGTAATAAGTTCCCCAGAATTAATGATTAATTATGCATTTGATTCTCAAACTTTCTGCTCATTGGAATCAGCAGGGAACTTACAAAAAATGACGCCAAGTCCCACCCACAGTGGTTCTGCTTAGGTGGTTTGTGTTGAGAATACCACCAGTATGTGCCACATTCTACAAACTTGCCTTTTATAAGAGGAACTGGGTTCCTTGGCCACATTCCAGACATTCCTTGTAAATTTAAACCCCATGGAAGGTGAACCTGAGAAACTATATTTTTAGCAATCATTGCAGGGTCTTTTTCATTCAAGTAAGGTTTAAAAAGAAGCACTAGATATGATCAAATGACCCCAAGAATGTATAAAGAAAATATTTTCCACTTTTGTTTGGAATGAATCATATCACTCTTGCTGAATCTTGGAAATTTAGATTACATCTTCTTAAACTTGAAAGCCAGATTTTGGTCTTAGTATTTGGTCCTTCCTATTAACTAAGGTCATTGCTTTGTCTCAAGGTTCTTGAGACCTATTTTCTCCATTTATAAAGTGAGTGCTGTCCCACTATTCAATCTCTAAAAAAATGTTTCTATATCATGTCGTAGGAAGATTAGTGAACTAGATTCCAGCTTTAAGAGCTGAAATGTGGAGACTTCCTTGGAGGTCCAGTGGTTACGATTTTGCCTTCCGATGAAGAGAGTGTGGATTCAATCCCTGGTTAGGGAGCTAAGATCCTATATTCCTAGCAGCCAGAAAATCAAAACATAAAACAGAAGCAATATTGCAACAAAGTCAATAAAGAATTTTAAAATGGTCCACATTAAAAAAAAAAAAAGTTGATATGTGTATTAGTGCATGTGAAACAGAGAGATACAGAGATAGGGAGAGAGACAGACAAAGGGAGAGAGAGAAATTTATTATGAGGAATTGGCTTTATGTGCTCATAGAGACTGAGAATTCCCATGATCTGCCATCGGCAAGATGCAGACACAGGAAAGCTAGTGGTGTAAATCCAGTCCACGTTTGAAAGCCTGAGAACCAGGGGGGAAGCTAATGGCATAAATCCCAGTCTGAAGGCAGGAGAATATGACATAAGATGTTTCAACTCAAGTGATGAGGTAGGGGAAAGGGGTACTTACTGCTTTCTCCACCTTTCGCTCAATTCAGGCCTCAGTGGATTGGATGATGGGCACTCACGTCGAGGAGGACCATCTACTTTACTGAGTCCACTGATTAGAATGCTAATCTCAGTGCCCTCACAGACACACTCAAAAACAAAGTCTAGTTAAGATGACACATGAAATTAATTATCACACCACAGAACATAAAATAGACGTAAGTCAATCAATGTTTCTCACAACCCCGGGCCACAGTTGGTTTACGAATAAGAGTGTGAATAGGCTGGTGACCTAAATAGAGTAAAACAAAACAAGAAATAGATTCTTTTTGTTTCTGGTAGTGAAGCAAGTCCTTTTTTCTATGCTGGGACTGAAACTGATAGCAACTGAAGAAGAGATGCTATATTCGTCTTTCTTTCTCAAAGAGAGCTTGCTTGGGTCATCGAGCTTGAGTAGAAAACCAACATAATACTAGAACTGGAAGTTCGCCAAAGAAACCAAATTCTGCATATATTGTTTAGCCCCTGGATTCAGCCATGCCTGAAGAAGCCCCCAGCTGATCTCCTGTAATGTGAGACAATCTGGATTTTGCACAAGCCAGCTTGTTGGAATCAAAGGAGAGTTTACTGAAATACTTGGTATTTAAAGGAGATTCAGGTATACTCCACAAGAATAAGGAAGATGGCCTAAAAGCACAAAGATTATACTTCAAAAACTGGTATGTTAACAGAAAAAGCTGTCTCTGATGGATATTTTTTACCACTTAGTAAGGTATTAGGAGGCAAATAAGAGAGCCATTTGCAAAGGTAGCTGCATTACATAGTAAGAGACAATTTCCTTTATCCATCATTAGAATATTTGAAAAATCCAGAGACCTCTCCCTAGAATGGTACTGACTCACACCTTAAATCAAATCACTTAACAGTCATCTAATGACAGCAAGAACTGTGAATTGTTCATATTTTTGAAAAGATTCATCACAATTTTTTCAAATAATAGAACGAGCATATATCATTTTATCAGTTATTAATAAGGACAAAGCTCTCCCTAGGTGGTTCAGTGGTAAAGAATCTGCCTGCCAGTGCAGGAGATGCAAGAGATGTGGGTTTGATCCCTGGGTCAGGAAGAATCCTTGGAGAAAGAAATGGCAACCCACTCCAGTATTCTTGCCTGGGAAATTCCATGGACAGAGGAGCCTAGTGGGCTACAGTCCATGGAGTCATAAAGCGTTGGACTTGACTGAGGGACTGAACACATACACACACACACAATAAAGACAAAGGTGTTCTTTCCCACTAGAGCAGTGGTTTTTAATCAAGGGCTATTTTGCCCCTAGGAGACTTTCAGAAATATTTGGACTTGGTGGGTTGTCACAAGGTGGGGAGGAGGTGTTGCTTGCATCTAGTGGACCAAGACAACTAAGAATGCTGCTAAATATTCTATCCTGTACCCAAAACCCTTCAAATACAGAACTATTTACCCCCAAATTACCATAGAACTGAGGCTGAGGACCCTTAGTCAGCTTGAGGTTTGATTATGTTTGCAATCTAGATTAATCATGGTTGAATCAGCATAGGAGAGGCTCAATATCCTAATTGGTTTTCATTTTCTACCAAATTAGAGAATCCCAATGCATTATTAAATATTGCTGAAAAGAGTATAAAGTGTTCAGTAGCTTTGTTATATACCAAGGAGATGTCTTGACTGTAAATAGAATAAAAAAGCTTGTTCAGGAACCAAAACAAATCAGGATACTATTTGCGTTCTCTAATCTGTAGGCCTTTGGTTGGATATTTTTCATGGCACTTGTCTTTTGTCTTCACCTGTTCCAGTCCTCTCTCCTGTTGGCTGGCTAATTCCCAGCTGAGACTGATATGTATACAGTACTGTATATGACTAATGAGGACCTATTGTATAGCATAGAGAGCTCTTCTCAGTGCTCTGTGATGATCTAAATGGGAAGGATATCTAAAAAACTATATGTGTATATATAACTGATTCATTCCACCATCTTAAACGTCCTTAAGATGAGAAAACTCCAAGATTGCAACTCACTGCTGAATAATCATCAACAGGAGACTGTTGGATCCCACAAAAAATATACCCTAAGGGCAAAGGAGAAACCCCAGCAAGACAGTAGGAGGGGCACAGTCTCATTAGAATCAAGCCCCATATCCACCTGAGATGCTCAGAGGGCTCAAACAAAACCTTGTGCACACCAGGAGACTCCACAGAGACTGAGTCAGACCTGCCCTTGAGTGTCTGAGTTTCTCCTGTGTAGGTACAGGTCGGCAGTGGCCTGCTGCAGGGGCAGGGGCTCTGGGTACAGCAGACCTGGATATGACATAAGCCCTCTTGGAGGAGGTTGCCATTAACCCCACCATAGAGCTGCCAGAACTTACACAGGACTGGGGAAACAGACTCTTGGGGGGCACAAACAAAACTTTGTGTGCACCAGGACCCAGGAGGAAGGAGCTGTGACCCCATAAGAGACAGACCCAGACTTGCTGGTGAGCATTCGGGAGTCTCCAGGGGAGACATGGGTTGATTCACTGGAGCAGGGTCGGGGGCACTGAGTGCAGCAGTGCTTGCATGGGACCTTTTGAAGGAGGTCACCATTATCTTCATCAACTCCACCTGACTTTCGCCTCAGGTCAAAGAACAGGGAGGGAATACAGCCCTGCCCATTAACAGAAAATTGGATTAAAGATTTACTGAGCATGGCCCCGCCCATCAGAACAAGGCCTAGTTTCCCCCTCAGTTAGTCTCTCCTATCAGAAAGCTTCCATAAGTCTCTTATCATTATCCATCAGAGGGCAAACAGAATGAAAATCACAAATACAGGAAACTAATCAAACTGATCACATGGACTATAGCCTTGTATAATTCAATGACACCATGAGCCATGCTGTGTAGGGCCACCCAAGACAGACGGGTTGTGGTGGAGAGTTCTGACAAACTGTGGTCCACTGGAGAAGAGAATGGCAAACCACTTCAGTATTCTTGCCTTGAGAACCCCATGAACAGTATGAAAAGGCAAAAAAGATAGGATACTGAAAGATGAACTTCCCAGGTCAGTAGGTGTCCAAAATGCTGCTGGAAATCAGTGGAGAAATAACTCTAGAAACAATAAAGAGATGGAGCCAAAGCAAAAACAACACCCAGTTGTGGATGTGACTGATGATGGAAGTAATGTTCGATACTGTAAAAAACAATATTGCATAGAAACTTGGAAGGTTAGGTCCATGAATCAAGGTAGNCAGTATGAAAAGGCAAAAAAGATAGGATACTGAAAGATGAACTTCCCAGGTCAGTAGGTGTCCAAAATGCTACTGGAAATCAGTGGAGAAATAACTCCAGAAGGAACAAAGAGATGGAGCCAAAGCAAAACCAACACCCAGTTGTGGATGTGACTGATGATGGAAGTAATGTTTGATACTGTAAAACACAATATTGCATAGAAACTTGGAAGGTTAGGTCCATGAATCAAGGTAGATTGGGAGTGATCAAACAGGAGATGGCAAGAGTGAACACTGACATTTTAGGAATCAGCAAACTGAAATGGAATGGAATGGGTGAATTTAACTCAGATGACCGTTATAGCTACTACTGTGGGCAAGAATCTCTTGGAAGAAATGGAGTAGGCATCATGGTCAACAAAAGAGGCCGAAATACAGTACTTGGATGCAATCTCAAAAACCACAGAATGATCTCTGTTCATTTCCAAGGCAAACCCATTCAATATCACAGTAATCCAAGTCTATGCCCCAACCAGTAATGCTNCTCCTTCTTTGGGTCCCTGAAGGGCTTTGTTGATGGTTCAGTGGGTGGTGCTGGAGCAGAAGAAAGCTGTCTTATTTCTGATATCCTATCCAATTACTTTTCTCTGCCTCCCCCCGCAAACCCTTCTCATAGGGAAGTGCCTTCTTCCAACAGAAAGAAAAACAGACCAGCAGAATTGGTGTAAGTGATGCCTGAATATAGTGTGTTTATCCCATAAATGGATTTAGTCCATTTCGAAATCACCAGCTACTTATTTCTCTGAAACCAGGGAGTCCTGGTTTCAAATTCTGTCTGAGCACTTATTAGGGTTGTGAATGTGCCCTGCTGTTTCATCTTGGAAGACAACCTCTGTGCATATCAGGTTCAGCTCTTAGTGGCACTGAATATCAAATTAAATGAGACACCGCAAATAAAGAACCCAGCACCATGCCTGTGTTGGAGGTTCCCAAGACTACCCTTGGTTTTCAGGATTCTATAGAAAAACTCAGAAAAGCTGTTATACTCACAGTTATGGTTTATGACAGTGAAGTGAAAGTCGCTCAGTCGTGTCCAACTCTTTGCAACTCCATGAACTATACAGTAGACGGAATTCTCCAGGCCAGAATACTGGAGTGGGTAGCCTTTCCCTTCTCCAGGGGATCTTCCCAACCCAGGGCTCGAACCCAGGTCTCCCGCATTGCAGGCAGATTCTTTACCAGCTGAGCCTCAAGGGAAGCCTATGACAGTGAAAGGATGCATGTTAAAGGCAGCAAAAGGAATAGATCTGTAGGGTAGAATCCTTCCACTTGTGTTCTCCATAAGGAGAGAGCTTAATGCTCCCAGTGATGACATGTGACAACACTCATGAAGTATTACCAACTAGGGAAGCTCACACAAGCTTTGGTGTGCAGGGTTTTTGTCAGGGGTCAGTTACATAAGATGGAGCATCTCCACATTTCAATGTCAAATTGATATATCATGCTCCAAAGCTCCAGGCATAAAAAGTGATAATTTGCCCTACATCACATTGCTAGTATAAACAACCAGGCATGACCCAAAGTTCAGATGTCCAAAGATGCAGACTATTTCAAGGATATTCACAGGTCATCTCCCAGGCACTGATCAAGGACCAGTCTTGAAAAGCTCTGTGACACGCTGGTTTTGGGCAGACAATGTCTGCTGAGTTAAACCTTTCTGCACAATAGTCATCATCACAGTAAAGAAAGGCTTGTTTCTCTCTCCAAATCCCTACCTTCCTTTCAACTCGAAGACACCAAGCTTTGTCATTGCGCAAAACAGTTTGTTCAGCATCATCCTACTTGACGTCCACAGTGGTTTTCAGTGGTATCATTTGTTTCCAATTTTACAGAAAGTGAAAGTGAAAGTTAAGTCGCTCAGTCGTGTCTGACTCTTTGTGACCCAGTGGACCGTAGCCCACCAGGCTTCTCTGTTCATGGGATTCTCCAGACAAGAATATTGGAGTGGATTGCCATTTCCTTCTCCAGGGGATCTTCCTGACCCAGGGATCGAACCCAGGTTTCCCACATTGCAGGCAGACGCTTTAACCTCTGAGCCAGCAGTTGAGCTCATTTTATAGAAGATGAAACCAAGACCAGAGAGGTTGAGTATTGTTTTTAACCTCACATGCCTACTGTGTTCAGGGAGAGGATTCAAGTCAAGCCTCTGACAACACAGCCTATACTATAATCACTTCTGCTTTACCCACACTTACTAAAATGGAGACCAAACAGATGATTGACATGGCACTTTGCATGGAGGCTCAGCAAATTCATGATGTTTTTTTCATCTTCTTAAACATCATTTCCCCAAGAAAGATTTCTGTGGATCGTCAAACTTAATTCAATCTACCCGTCAGTACAGTCATAAGCAATTTGTACTGAGGACAATCAGGAAGAAATGGAGTTTAAGTCATGAAAAGAAGTGGATGAAGACAGGATATCTCATTTGCTGCCACGGGTCATTGTTCACCCTGTCCTTGGCCGAGAGGGTGGGGACCACTTCCTCTGTCAGTTGTCAAGGAAGCTCATCTTGGACAAACACCTGATTGCTCCCATGGCAGGGGAACTAGCAGACTTTGATGTTTGTAAGAAAGGCATTTGCCGAGGGAGAAAGGGCANACAGGATATCTCATTTGCTGCCACGGGTCATTGTTCACCCTGTCCTTGGCCGAGAGGGTGGGGACCACTTCCTCTGTCAGTTGTCAAGGAAGCTCATCTTGGACAAACACCTGATTGCTCCCATGGCAGGGGAACTAGCAGACTTTGATGTTTGTAAGAAAGGCATTTGCCAAGGGAGAAAGGGCATGACATTTGTACAGTCTTTTAAACCATTATTTTAAATGTTAAATGTTTCCATTTCTTGAACTCTGGGCCGGATTCCCAAATCACACCATTATTTAAAAGCTTGCATAGTGGTGCATTTTAACGCGGCTTTGAAGTACACAGGAAAGCTGTAATAACAATTATTTTAAATTCATAATAGCTACTTTTCCTATTAAGTTGCTTAATAGTTGTAAGTTGCTTGCAAGCAAGAATTCTTTCTGACGTATTCATCAGTACGATCGATGTCTACAACAATGCAGGATGCTTAGACTTTTAAGAAATACTTGATAAATAAGTACATGAATAAATTAATACAGTGTAATAAGAAGTGTCTTCTCCTTATGGATAGTTTCTTACAGCCTCTGGGAGCACTGACCTCTTGGGGATAAAATGCTCTTTTGTTAGTATAGGCAGAAAGACATATAGACTGAATTGTGTATCCCAAGAATTCTTATATTTAAGTCCTAATCCCCAGTGCAACTGTATTTTGAGACAGTANCAAGAATTCTTTCTGACGTATTCATCAGTACGATCGATGTCTACAACAATGCAGGATGCTTAGACTTTTAAGAAATACTTGATAAATAAGTACATGAATAAATTAATACAGTGTAATAAGAAGTGTCTTCTCCTTGTGGATAGTTTCTTACAGCCTCTGGGAGCACTGATCTCTTGGGGATAAAATGCTCTTTTGTTAGTATAGGCAGAAAGGCATATAGACTGAATTGTGTATCCCAAGAATTCTTATATTTAAGTCCTAATCCCCAGTGCAACTGTATTTAGAGACAGTATCTTTACGGAGGTAATTTAGGTTAAATGAGGTCATAAGGGAGCTTCCCCAATGACTCAGCAGGTAAAATATCTGCCTGTATTGCAGGAGACACAGGAGACAAGGGTCTGATCTCTGGATCAGGAAGATCTTCTGGAGTAGAAAATGGCAAACCACTCTAGTATGCTTGCCTGAAAGATCCCATGGACAGAAGAGCCTGGTGGGCTCTTGTCCACGGGGTTGCAAAGAGTCAGACCTGACTGAATGGCTAACCACAGCTGCGTGCCTGAAGTCCTAAGGAAAGAGCTCTGACCCCATAGAATTACTGCGCTTGTGAGAGGAGGCGCTGGAGCTCTCTCTCTGCAGCGGGTGAGGACAGAGTGAGAGGGAAGCCATCATCACGCAAGAGGGCTCTCACTGGAAGCCACCCTGGTCAGCACCTTGATCTTGGGCGTCCCAACATTTGGAATTTTAAGGGAAAAAAAGTCTGTCATCTAAGTCACTCAGTCTGTGTTATTTTATTATGGCAGCCTGGGTAGAATAATACAAAGGCTGTAGAAGCTAAGGACACCTGCCTAGATTACAGGTTTGCTTGAATTCAATGCCTATCTCTGCAACGTTCTACCACTGTAAGTCTTACTACTGATCCTCTCCGTGCCTCTATTTCCCCACCTATATGATGGTGATAATAGCACTGATCTATCTCACAAGGTTTTGAGGATTAAAGCATTCATTGTTACATTGCAAATGCTTAGAACAGAACCCAGGACATGACATGAGCTATATGAACGAGGCAGGTTGTGTTTCCAGAGATGGTCGGAGCAAGGTCTCATTCCACATGCTCCTTTGTCATGAGATCTCATAACTCATTCATGAAGAAAGAGGTGGAGTCTGTGTTCTCTTTGCTTAAATCTGGGTTTCCCCATGACCTGCTTGGACCAACTCAATGTGGCAGGAGAAGGTGGTTTAATTTGAGGCTTTGAAAGATCAGCTTCCATCTTCGTCTCTTGGAACATCTTTTGGAACCAGTCACTATGCTATGAGGAAATAAGCTATGAGGAGGCCCAGATGCAAGAAAACCAAGACCCCAGCTCTAAGTGGTATCTGACACCAAGTGTCGGCCATGTGAATGAGGTATCTGACACCACGTGTCAGCCATGTGAATGAGGTCATCTTAGCTTTCCCAGAACCTCAGTCCTACCATCTGAAGCAAGAATACCACCACCCAAAACCCCACGGAGTTATGAAAGTATTATTGTTTCAAGACCTAAAATTTGGAGTAGATTCAACACAAGAGGTAACCAAAGAAAAAATTAGTACCAAAAGTTGTGTACTGTGCAAAAAAAAAAACAAAAAACTAAAGGTGTGGCACTAGCTTTGGCATTGGAAGACAGCATAAATTGAAGGGCAGCGAGGAGACAGTTAATAGAGGCTGGAAAGGTGGTGAGAAAACAGTTATTGATGGTTTGAGAAAGGGAGACCCATAGTAGGTAATAGCACAGTATTTGGCAACACTTTACCTATAGCAAGGTCACAGATAGAAAGTGAAAGTGAAAGTGAAAGTGAACTTGCTCAGTCGTGTCCGACCCTTAGCAACCCCATGGACTGCAGCCCACCAGGCTCCCCTGTCCCTGGGATTCTCCAGGCAAGAACACTGCAGTGGGTTGCCATTTCCTTCTTCAATGCATGAAAGTGAAAAGTGAAAGTGAACTCGCTCAGTCATGTCCGACTCTAAGCGATCCCATGGACTACAGTCCACCAGGCTCCTCCATCCATGGGATGTTCCAGGCAAGAGTACTTGAGTAGGGTGNGATTCTCCAGGCAAGAACACTGCAGTGGGTTGCCATTTCCTTCTTCAATGCATGAAAGTGAAAAGTGAAAGTGAACTCGCTCAGTCATGTCCGACTCTAAGCGATCCCATGGACTACAGTCCACCAGGCTCCTCCATCCATGGGATGTTCCAGGCAAGAGTACTTGAGTAGGGTGCCATTGCCTTCTCCACACAGACAGAAGATATACCTAATAAATCTATGGATATGATGAAGATAGTTTTCTGAATAGTATTGAGATTGCCAAATGGCTTTTCCAAATAGGAAAAGGAGTATGTCAAGGCTGTATATTGTCACCCTGCTTATTTAACTTACATGCAGANTTTGGCCACTTCATGCATAGAGTTGACTCATTGGAAAAGACTCTGATGCTGGGAGGGATTAGGGGCAGGAGAAGGGGCCGACAGAGGATGAGATGACTGGATGGCATCACTGACTCGATGGGCGTGAGTCTGAGCGAACTCCAGGAGTTGGTGATGGACAGGGAGGCCTAGTGTGCTGTGATTCATGGGATTGCAAAGAGTCGGACACGACTGAGCAACTGAACTGACTGACTGACTGACTGACTGATAGACAGCAAGCAACTCAGCTATAAAAATACCTAATGGAAAGGAAAACAGTTACTCAGAGGGAAAACACTAGAGGTCAGAGACCACAGTCAAAAGCAACTGAGAATGATTCCGGGAGGCAGAAGAGGATCTTAATGATTACATATTCTCCGCCTGCAGAGTAAGGAGAACTGGCCGCATGCACAATGGATTTCAGAAATGCTGTGGACCAGCAGCAACCATGAGCCTCTCAGTGACACTGCTTTTGTTGTTCTGTTTTTGCTGAACTTGTGGAACCAGATGGGCTGTCTTTTTGGCTCATAGGCCTCATCATCTGAGGACCTGTGTTCAAGGAACTGAATCCTAGGATCTTCATTCAGGTTTAGGTGACTAGATCTTGAACCTTGAGACTGAGCCTGAGGCCATAATGAAATAGAAATATTAGTGGTCTTGGGAGGAAATGAATGTAAGTTGCACACCAGAGGAATACCGATTTTGGCCATAGGGTAGACTGCGCTGGACCTTTTTCTAATAGTTCCAGCCCCGCCTTTCATTCCACGTGCCCTTTTTTAATGAAGGAAGTTGTGACAGTGATAAATCAGAAACAACCTAAGTGTCCAGCATCTGGGGATGGGCACATTGTGGCACAAGGCATCAAAATAAAGGAAGAGTTGCATATTTCATGGCATAGAGCAAATAATGCTCAGGACAACATTTTTAAATAAAAAAGACAGAGTACAAGTCAAGTGTGTATGTAATATATGATGTACTGGATCAGCCAAAAAAAATGTTTTTTTCATAAAATGGTATGAACAAACCTGAACAAACTTTTTGGCCAATCCAATCACGTATTATATGTGTGTGCTAAGTCACTTTGGTCACATCTGACTCTTTGCGACCCTATGGACTGTAGCCTGCCAGGCTCCTCTGTCCATGAGATTCTCCAGGCAACCATACCAGAGGGGGTTGCCATGCCCTCTTCCAGGGGATCTTCCAGACCCAGGGATCAAGCCCATGTCTCATTATGTCTCTTGCAGTGGCAGATGGGTNCACATCTGACTCTTTGCGACCCTATGGACTGTAGCCTGCCAGGCTCCTCTGTCCATGAGATTCTCCAGGCAACCATACCAGAGGGGGTTGCCATGCCCTCTTCCAGGGGATCTTCCAGACCCAGGGATCAAGCCCATGTCTCATTATGTCTCTTGCAGTGGCAGATGGGTTCATTACCACTAGTGCCACCTGCGAAGCCCAATAATGTATTATGTGTGTGTGTGTGTGTGTGTGTGTGTGTGTATCACATATATGGAAAAGCAGCACCCTGCCACTGTCACGCTTCCTGGATTTTTGGGTTTCACAGCTCATCTCTCCCTAGTGAAAGTTCTGAGGGGTCAAGGGTGCAAATTCTTGTCACTGAGCCTTTATTTCTTCATCTGAAAAATCTGAGCTGACTCTGTGACCAGCGGAGTTTGGTGGGAGAGGGCCACGCAGCTTCTAAGGCTGGACCTGAAGAGTACTGTGGCTTCCACCAATGTCTCTTGGAACACTGACCTTGGTGCTCAGGTACCATGCTGTAAGGAAGGCAAGGGGCCATGTGGAGAGGCCCCCATGGAGAACAGAGGGCGACGTGCCAGCTGAACTCCCAGACATCAGCCACCACCACCTGCTCACAGCATGCATGAGGCCATTTTTGACCTAGTTTGCCTGTGCTGCCCCCATCAACATCGCATGAAGCAGAGGAACCATCTAATCAAATCTCAGAATTGTGAGACATCGTCAGTTGTTGTTTTATGCAACTATGCTTTCCTGTGATTAATTACCAAATAAGCGATGCTTAATTTCACTCTCATTTAAACGTATGTATATATATTTCCAGGGCTTCCCTGGTGGCTCAGTGGTAAAGAATCCACTTGCCAATGCAGGAGACAAGAGTTTGAGTCTTGATCTGGGAGGATCCCACATGTCACAGAGCAACCAAGCCCATGAGCCATAACAGTTGAGTCTGTGCTCTAGAGCCTGGGAGTGGCAACTATTGAGCCTACATGCCCCAGCTACCAAAGCCCAAATGCCCTCGTGCCGATGCTCCACAAGAAGAGAAGCTGACAGAATGAGAAGCCCAGGCACCACAGCTAGAGAGCAGCCCCCACTTGCTGCAAAGAGAGAAAAGCCTGCACAGCAACAAAGAACTAGCACAGCCTAAAAGAAAAAAAAAAATTATATATATAATTCCACGTTGTCTCATTGTTCCTTGCCTTGGTTCAGGCCCATACTGGATTTAGTGGAGAAATAGGCACTCACTGTATACAGCTGTCATTCAATCTTTTCTTGCAATGAAGCAACTCTGCAAATCACCTCTTAACACAGCCTGCTGGAACCCAAATAAAGTCACCGATCGGGATATGCTAGCATGACACAGATACCTGTCAGACAATATGATGAAGTTTAACAAGGATGAATGCAAAGCCTTGAATGTGTATGAAGAAGCCAGGTGCCCAAGGTCATGTGGCTTAACAAAAACACACATTTAAAAACTCAACCTTTTCGTGTGTGTGCATTAAGCTTATAAGTATTGCAAGAGTGATGAAGGTGTCAGAAAACCTGATGTGATTGTAGACTCTCTTAATAGAAGTAAAGCACCCAGAATAAGGAAGGCTATACACTTACTGTAATGGGGTCAGACTATGTGTAAAAGATTCAGGGCTTCCCAAAGCTTAAAAAGCAAGATGGACAAACTTGAGTAAATTCAGGAGAGAATGGCAAGACAGTTTGCAGTACTCAAGGAGACACATATTACTCTCAATTTCAAAAACACCTTGAATTAATGAGTGTATAGATGAATAAGTAAACGAGTAAGTGAATAAGTTTTAAGCACTTAAAAATAGCAACACCACATCTAGATTTCATCTATGCATTGAACAGATATTTACTAAATAGAAAGTGAATTATGAGCATTCTTCTAAGGATTAGAGATAGAGCAATGAGTTCCCTGCCATCTTAGCCAAGTAAACCAACAAGGTAATTTTGGAGAGTTATGTGTGGATTGGGTAAAAAAAAAAAAAAATCCCCATGGGATCAAACATCTCTATGTTGGTTATTTAAAGAAAACCTCTCCAAGGAAATGACATTTGAAATGAGATTTGACTAATAAGAAAAAGTTGTGTAAAAGAACTGAAAAGTATCTTTCCAGACAATAGGAAATACCCTAGCTGGCATGTTAAAGAGAGACAAAAAGTCAGTGTGGTTGGAGTAAAGAGGGAAGAAGAAAGTTGTGCGAGCTGAGATTAATCAAGTGGGCATGTCCATCTTTCTTGAACTCAAATATTGTTCCACTGTCCCAAAGAATTGTTGACCCACCTATATTTTGGGGCCTGAAGTCAGATCTGAGGCTTGACTAGTACAGAAAAGATATATATAGCACCTAATATAGAGAAACAGCCAGAGGAATAGTCTAGTTCCCATAAAAGCCATCATCGGCTCTCTGGAAGGCGGGCATGAAGAATTCAGGTAGGAGTTGGGTCAGGGTTTGTATATCCCTGAGAGGTAGCACTGTGATGTCAGTCAATGGAAACTACAGGGGGCGGTTCAGCTCAGCAAAGGCAGCATTTTCAAACTCATCCCCATACCCAATGACAGACTCTGCCTTGGTGAGTGATGGGTTTCTTATCCCAGGAAAATTCCAAGTAAAGTCTGGATATGCACACTGCCTTGAGGTTACAGTAGTCATAAATCAGCAATTGATGTTAGATTGAAATTAGCATTTCCAAAGGGTGGGGCGCATGCCATCGTTGGCAACATAGACGTTACACATACATGCAATTAAATAACAGCAAATCAAGCAGTAAAGAGGTTATTCCTTTCCCATTTACTTTCAATTATTCCAATTTTGTCAAGGAGAACATCTCATTTGTCTTTAATACCCAACGTTTGCTTTGTAGCTCTCTTTTTAAAAAGGAAATAAATCCTTAGATGAAGACTCTTTTGCAGGTAATAGTATCTTTCAAGACTTTTAAAACATGATTTTGTCCTTATTATAATTATTTATGTAAGCGTTTATATATGGTTCCCTTATGGCTTAGTGGTAAAGAATCTGCTTGCAATGCAGAAGACCTAGGAGATGTGGGTTTGATCCCCGGGTTGGGAAGATTCCCCTGGAGTAGAAAATGACCACCAGCTCTAGTATTCTTGCCTGAAAGATCTCACGGACAGAAGAACAGTAGGCTACAGTCCAAGGAGTCACAAAGAGTCGGACACAACTGGGTATGCACACACACACAAGTATTCGTATATTTAAGGTAGTTGATGTGGGATTTATATTTATGGGAATATAAAGATTGGGACTGGATGCCATGACCTTAGTTTTTTTAATGTTGCATTTTAAGCCAGATTTTTCACTCTCCTCTTCCACCTTCATCGAGAAGCTTTTTGGTTCCTCTTCACTTTCGGCCATATCATCTGCACATGACTCAATGGACATGCGTTTGAGCAAACTCTGAGAGATAGTGAAGGACAGGGAGCCAGCCTGCTGTGCTGTATTCCATGGGGTTGTAAAGAGTCAGGCACAACTTAGTGACAAGCAACTGAGCAACAACAACAACAATATAAATATTTCTTTTAAAAGTAAATGATGTTGGTAAAGGATAATATTTAAAGACGAACACCGTGCATATAAGCATGGATATTTTATGTGCTGGACTGTAACTATGGGAAAAGTCATTAAAGTGTTAAGAAAATAATTGAAATTTAGAAAACTCTGGTTGGACTTTGAAGTCTTTCCCAACCCTAAACTCTTTAGATTCATGGAACAAAATTGGGCTTAAACTGCTTTGCTAATTTTGTTGAACAAAGGCAGCCCTTTTTAAGCAGGCACAAAGCCAGTTTACAATTAGGCATGCTCAGTTAAGGGGATGAGTCACCTCTAAGGATACTTAGCCCCATGTCAACCTTTTTCAGTTGCAAGGTTCAGAAACCCAAGTGTGATAGTTAAATTTGTGTCAACTTGGCTAGATTATAGTAACTGCTTGTTTGGTCAAACACCAGTCTAGATGTTGCTGTCAGGGTATTTTTCAGATGTGATTAACATTTTATAATCAGTTGACTGTAGGTAAAGCAGATTAGCCTTCATAATTAGGTGGGCCTCATCCAATCAGCTGAAGGTCTTATGAGCAAAGATTGAGGTTAGCAATCCCCTGCACATGCACACAAAGACATTCTGCCTCCAAGGCTGAAATACGAGAAATTCGACTGAGTTTCAGCTTTTAAACTCACGACTGCAACATCAACTTTTACCTGATGTCCAGGCTGCCAGTTGGCCCTATAGACTTCAGATTTGCCAGCCTCCCCACAATCATGTGAGCCAATACCTTAAAACAAAATTTTCTAGATGGATAGAAAGATAAATAGATGTTAGGTAGACATAGGTAGCTAGTCAAATAGATATAGTATATATCTCATAATTTTTGCTTTATATATATATATATCTAGATAGATACATATATACTTACAAAAATAGGCATATCTTTGTGTCTATATTAGATAGATATGGCTAGCCAGTTAACTAGCTAAATAGATACAATATCTGTTCTATAATTGCCTCTTTATGTATGTCTCCAGATAGATAGATGGACAGACAGATAGCTATAGATGTAACTGTAACAAAAACATTAGGGGTATTCACTGTTTTGTGTTACTGATAATATAGACGTGAAATCTTCAGGCAACACTTGATCCAGGGCCTCAAGTGATAGTGTGAAGATTTACCCACTTCTTGGCTTCTGATTGTAGTTTTATCATCAGGCTTTACAAGGTGGCCTTTGGCAGCTCCAGCCTTGCATCCTTCAAAGGTCAGCTACAAAATGAAGATAGCATCTCATCTCCCAACAGGTCAAACAATCGTCACAGCCCTCATGCCTATGCCCTCAATTATCACATCCCTGAACTAGTCACTGAGATCAGAGAATGAGATACGTTGCCTCACCCGTAGGCCTGAGGGTAGAGTGGGCTGACTCCCAAAAAGAGTGAATTCAGGGCATTATCAGAACTAAGGTGAGAGGATCTGAAACAGGAATAACAGAGCTCCATTGAAGCATCGCTTCTCAGACATTAATGTATGCCAGAATCACCTGGGGATTGGTTAAAACAAAGATTGTGATTCATTAGGTCAGTGATAAGGCGGGAAGATGGCAGCTCTAATAAAACTCCAGATAAATCTGATACCGCTGGTCCAGGGACCACACTTTGAGGACTAAGCCATTATAATATATGTTAATACATCCCAGAGGCTGGCTGAAAACCATTCCTAATTACAGTAACTAATCGCTGTAAGCAAGGAGGGAGATTCTGCTTCAACACAGCGTATTGTCAGCCACTCCTCACTACTGCAATAAAGACCTTGGCTTTCACGTCTAGTGGGAGCCTGGCTCTTCCTTAGCTGCTGGAGGCATGAACAGAAAGGTGGTCGGATCCATACATCATGTAACATGAGCCCCCGAGGCTGCTCAGTCATGCACAGGGTACCTAAGGACAGATAGAGATGTCCCTGTTACCTGGATGTCTTTGTATAGAAGCCTGAAATCCTCGGGATTTACACAATTCACCAGTTGGATCAGAGAAACAGCCCAGAGCTGCTGTTTGTATTCTATGAGTGAGATTCACTGGAGAAAACCAGAGGTCAAGGTAGAGTCATATAATTTCATGGTTGAAGACTTTAGCCCACACTGCATACTTCTCAGATAAGGTGTTTATTGCTGTAGGGGAAATTTGAACTTTGTGGGACAAAGGAGACCAAAGTCTTTTACTTTTTAAATACCATGTTAGTCTTTCAGCCAAAGGCTTACAGTCAGCCTTCTGAGTTTTAAAGAGGGTAGGATTGGGGAGGGATCTGACATAAGAGAACCTCTGAGCCTGAGAGAAGATGTCTACAATCGGATCAACCAACTGTTCCAAGGTATATGCCAGATAATCAAGAGCTGATTCAGTCACAGATTTTAGCTATAATGAGAAATAGTTATGTTGGTCATTAGGGGGCATCGGATTAATCTTTTCATAGCTGGGCCAATATCAGATTCAGATATTGGCTGCAATGTTTATCAAGCTGATAATTAAAACAAAAACACAAAAAAAATTTCAGTATTCTTCAAGAAGTTGTGATTATATCACACAGGATGGTGATATGACTTGTAATAGTCATTTCTAGCCACATTTCATAGAGAGGCAAAATATTTCTCAGCCAGGTCAAGGATACTTGAGTTCACGGTATGAGTTAGAAGCTGAGTTTCAAGCCATATATTCCAGCTTCTTTGCACATCTGAATGAGCCTGAAAGCAATCTCCCTTGTTGAAAATAAATGTGAAATGATGGAGATTTATTTCTAAAGTATCTTACTTCATTTCATCTAACCATTTGATTTTTAAATCCATCCATGTGTTCCTATATTGCTTTCCAAGATAAAATCAAATCTATAATGGAAAAAATAACCAGGAATATGTGAGTATTTTCCTTAACTGAATAGACTTCCCATGAGGACAGAGAAAGTAGGTCTTGTCCAACATAGATGTCTATCGCCCAGCACAGTGCCTGGCATGTATAGGGCGTTTGACTGTGTTAGTAAACGGATGATACAATATCTAACTGGATTAAAACATCTAGAAAGACGCATTTTTCCTCTCATAGAGTTGAATCTCTGGTGGGAAGATGAAACTGTGTAGGGAAATGAAAATGTGTGTGCAGAGAAACAGAGGCATAAAATTGCATGGGTGCTTCAAAACAGGCAAAGATTTTGATACCAATAATATGAATGGCATGGTAAGGAAAGGAGAAGGGTTAAGCACAAAAAGGGAAGGGGAGAAGATTATGATGTTTCTTTGCCATGCTCTTTCAGCTGCAAGTGGCAAAATACAATTAAAATTGGCTTAAGCATAAACTAAATTATATTGGCATATGTAACTGAAAAATCCAGAATATCTGGATTTAGACATGATTAGATCTATATGTTCAAAGGATATCATCAGGTATCTGTCCTTCTCTACAACTCTCTCTCTCTCTTATATATATAGGGGTGTGTGTGTATGTATACACATATATACATATACACACATATACATATATATATGTGCGTGTGTGCTAAGTTGCTTCAGTTGTGTCTGACTCTTTGTGATCCTATGGACTGTAGCCCACCAGGCTCCTCTGTCCATGAGATTCTCCAGGCAAGAATACTGGAGTGGCTAACCCTTCTCCAGGGGATCCTCCCAACTATATGTTTAAATCAACTATACTCCAATTGGGCGGCATCACCGACTCAATGGGCATGAATCTGAGTAGGCTCTGGGAGTTGGTGATGGACAGGGAAGCCTGGCATGCTGCAGTCCGTGGGGTCGCTAAGAGTCAGACACGACTGAGCAGCCGAACTGAACTGAACTGAACTGATACTCCAATTGTATCTACATATAATTGGTGTATAATTGATTTACAATGTTGTGTTACTTTCAGGTGTACAGCAAAGTGATTTTATTTGTAGCAACAGGAACTGACCTAGAGGTTATCATACTAAGTGAAGTAAGTCAGACAGAGAAAGAGAAATATATGATATTGCTCATACATAGAATCTAATTTTTTTAACGATGCAAATGAATATATTTACAAAACAGAAATAGACTCACAGATATCAAAAACAAACTTACGGTGACCAAAGGGAAATGTGGTGGGGAGGGATAAATCAGGATCTTGGGATTAACATACACTGCTGCTGCTGCTGCTAAGTTGCTTCCATCGTGTCCAACTCTGTGCGACCCCATAGAGGGGAGCCCACCAGGCTCCCCTATCCCTGGGATTCTCCAGGCAAGAACACTGGAGTGGGTTGCCATTTCCTTTTCCAGTGCAGGAAAGTGGAAAGTAAAAGTAGAGTCGCTTAGTCATGTCCAACCCTCAGCGACCCCGTGGACTACTCTATATAAAATAGATAACAAAGGCACACTCTCTTTGTAAATATTTTGGTTCAGTTTTTGTTCTCATTTTCATTCTGGCTCTCTCCTAGGGGTAAAAGGGTGAGCATCAGTGGCCCCAAGCTTTCATCCTCTTGGTTGAGGAATCCCACTGCAAATTGATAACCCCTTACCCATGGTTCAAAGAAAACACCAGGGTCTGATGCTTGTTAGCTTTGGTCCAAGAGATTAGGCCACAGGCTCATTCTTTAGCCAATCAACAGAACCCAAAGAATACAGTATTCTCATTGGGCATCCTGGATCATGGTCTTATCTCTGTCTCCTGGAAGTATGATCTATCCAATCCAAATGTCATGGATTAAATTTGGAAGAAATAGGAATTCTTAAAGAAATACTAGATCAAGTTGAGAGTACCAGACCAAAAAAAAAAAAAACCCACAACATATTGTATAACCCGACTTTTAAATTCTACAAAATGCAAACTATTAAATAATCTAGAGTGATATAAAGAAGATCAGTTGATTGCACAGACGAGGAGTAGACAAGAAGAATTACAAAAAGGGCAGGGGAAACACTTTTGAGGCGATGGATATATCCATGATCTTGAACGATTCTTGGGTGTATCCACATGTCAAAATTTATCAAATGGTACACTTTGAATGTAAACAGTTTATTGTATGTCATTTATACTTACATGAAGGTATAACACATTTTCTTTTTAAAAAGGAAAGGATAAGGGCCAGGCAAAACAGCTGACTATGATAGTAGACCACAAAGCAATAAAGAGTGGGGCAAATCTTTAATCAGAAGGGTGATATATTTAGGACTTTTGAGATCTTTATGGAAACTGATGACAAAGTATTAGAGTAACAGTGGTTAGGATAGGAACAAGAAGAGCCATTAAGATGTATATTGGACATTTCTCATGTCCTGGCTCATGTCTCTCACCCCCCTCTTGTACTTGAGGCTTTGGTTTATTTATTTATTTTTTTAAATTTTTTTCTGAGGCTTTGGCTTAGCAGCTAACTTAGTGCAAGTGCAACCTGACAGCCCCTCGCCTCAGCTCTACCACATCTCTCATGTTCTGCCCTACATCTGTTATGTGGCCAAAGCTAGCCAGCCTGCAGCATCCATTCTGGCATTCAAATATGATTCTACCCTGGAAATACATGGGAGCCAATGCCCCATGGAGGGTGAAAGTCAAATGATAAATGCTCCCTCTTCTGTCACCTGGATGGATTGTTTCTTGTCATGCTTTAATCACCTCTTCAGAAGGCTTTGGGCTTCCCCAGTGGCTGAGCGGTAAAGAATTTGCCGCAATGCAGATGCAAGAGATGTAGGTTCAATTCCCGGGTTGGGAAGATCCCTTGGAGAAGGAAATGGCAACCCACTCCAGTATTTTCGCCTGGGCAATCCCATGGACAGAGGAGCCTGGCAGGCTACAGTCCTTGGGGTCAAAAGAGTTAGAAATGACTGAGCATGCATACATGCATCAGAAGGCTTCCTCTAGACCAAGCCTGAGTTGCCTACAGTCATAACCAGCTTATCAAGTGCCCTCTTCTGCTGGTTTCTCTCTCACCTCTATCACTCGCCCCAAATTGCTTCCAGCACTGAAATACTTGCATGAAAATTCCAGTCTCTGCTTTCCAGGGCTTTAGGAAACTTGGACAGGATGATAGGTAAATGGGATGATCTAAGTGAAGCTAGGAGTCTGAACTAAGGCACTGGTTTGAATGGAGAAGCAGGGAAATACGTACCAAAGTGGAAGTGATAGGTAGGACACAGTGGTTAGACTTAAGGACAGTGGGCGAGATCGTATGCATCTGTCTAATTCATCCAGGAAGTCAGTAAAAACCAGAGGAAACCCTACGAAAAGAATGATCATTTGACGAAGAAAAATACAGTGTCAGAATTATCTAGGATCCATGATTCCAAGAAGGAGTTAATATTTCAATCTGATGAACATTTAAATTGTGGATAATTTGATTACATTATTTTTTGCAACACTACAGTGATTGGTTATCAATGACCCCAAGACATTAAACAAGATGCCTTTTTGAACTGATTGGTTCAAAACTGGGCAAGGATTATGACAAAGCTGTATATTGTCACACTGCTTATTTAACTTATACGCAGAGTCCATGTGAAATGTCAGATTGGATGAATCACAAGCTGGAATCAAGATCGTAGGGAGGAATATTAACAACCTCAGTTATGAAAATGATACAGTTCTAATGGCAGAAAGTGAAGAGGAACTAAAGAGCCTCTTGATGGGAGTGAAAGAAGAGAGTGAAAAAGCTGGCTTAAAGCTCAACATTCAAATAACAAAGATCATAACATCTGGTCCCATTACTTCATAGAAAATATAAGGGGAAAAAGTAGAAACAGTGACAGATTTTATTTTCTGGGCTCCAAAATCTCTGTGGACAGTGACAGCAGTCATGAAATTAAAAGAAGCTTGCTCCTTGGAAGGAAAGCTATGACCAACCTGTACAGCATATTAAAAAGCAGAGACATCACCTTGCTGACAAAGGTCCATACAGTCAAATCTATGGTTTTTCCAGTAGTCATGTATGGATGTGAGAGTTGGACCATAAAGAAAGCTGAGCACCAGAGGATTGATGCTTCTGAACTGTGATATTGGAGAAGACTTTTGAGAGTCCCTTGGACTGCAAGGAGATCAAATCAGTCAATCCTAAAGGAAATTGGTCCTGAATATTCATTGGAAGGGCTGATGCTGAAGCTGAAGCTCCAAAACTTTGGCCACTGATGTGAAGAGGTGACTCACTGGAGAAGTTCCTGATGCTGGGAAAGACTGAGTGTAGGAGGAGAAGGGAACAACAGAGGATGAGATGGCTAGACAGCAACACTGACTCAATAGACATGAGTTTGAGCAAACTTGCACTGCAGTCCATGGGGTCAAAAAGAGTGGAACATGACTTAGTGACTGAACATCAACAAAAACTATACTGAAGAAGGATTCTCAGGGAGAAGTAACATTTGTGTTCAGGTCAAGAAGGTATGATCCAAGAATTTGCAAGTAGCTAGAATAGGAAGAATTTTCAGGGAAAGGACATATGTTCTGTGCTGTGAGTGTGGAAAAGGACACAACTATCCAGAACTCATCTTTTCCTGGGGTGGGATCAATTATGTTGACATTGTTTGGGGTCTCTGGAGCAGTAGGAAAGTTGATAAGGGAGACAAAAGGTATTAAAGGAAGGCTGTGTCCATCTATCAACTCGCTGGGGACCCGCTCTTCAGGAATTGATATTGTGGCCAGCACCAGAGGAAGAAAGAAGAAATTAAATTTTATTATTTTTTAGGACCAAGTCAATACCATTGCATTCAATTATCTATTTCCAAGGCAGCTGGCTACCACAGAGAGCAGAATTGGGAAGAGTGGCAAAATTTAAGGCAGACGATTGAAGATCAACAAGTCTGCCTGCAATAGCTTACTGTTTCCTCTATTGCACCCTTGACCCTACTTCTGATTCATTAGAAGAATGCAGAAGTTAGAATTGAATTCTCTCTGGGAGGTGAGGTCTTGGCATTTGGCTGTATGTGATATCAGCCTATTATTTAGACTTTTAGAGATTACCATCAGAAGAGCTTCAAACATAGTTACACATTCTGATTGGCCATCTAATAATATGGCTATCAGGAAAATTTAAGTTACCTATGTGGACTGCATTGTATTTCTACTGGAATGCATTGAACATAGGATTAAAGATGTATCACTTTTAAACTGCCACATTTGTGGCAATCTGTTACAGCAGTAATAAAAAATTAACACACAATTCCATATGCTGTGTGACATTGATAAACCTCTATCAAAATACAGGGTCTATGGCTCCTTGATTTGACTCCAAACAGATTTTTGTGGCTCTTTCAATCAATAGAATGATACTGCATGACTTACTGTCTCCCACTAAGGGTGTGGGACCCAGCCATGGTGGAGGGAGACCCCCAGCTGACAGCCAGCATCAACCCCAGACATGTAAGTAAATGAGCAAACAGATGATCACAGGCCCTGGCCTTGGGTCTTTCAGGTGTAGCCCCAGCTAACATGGTACAAAGACAAGCCATCACCAGTGTCCCTGTCCAAATCCCTCCAGTTCCTTCCTTTCCATTATTGTTGTTGCTGTTGTTTAGTTGCTAAGTTATGTCCAGCTCTTAGCAGCCCCATGGACTGCAGCACTGCACGATGTTATTTGAATGTGGAGTATAGCTAGTCTCCCTCTTTTTTTCATTCCAAATCCCCCTGTATACCTTCCTTCTCACAGAACACATTTTGCTATGATTGTTTACTCCATTTTTTGCTGCCCTAAGATATTACTACATTTTCCGGAGAAAAGACTATGCCATTCATTTCTTTATTCTCTGTGATTATCACAAAGCCTTTTTTCCATAGTAGACATTCAGTCATGGGGGCTTCTTTGGTTCACTGAATAGAGGGAAGCTAATTGGCCCATATGGGCGAATAAATGTGTGACACTGGCTTTATCTCCTTGAGCTTGGAGACAAGATTTGCATGCTTTTGTTGTCCCGGCTCAAGGGAGCCACCTGCACTTCAAAAGACTAGGGTTGACTACAGGGATATTTGACTACATAGCTCTATAGCTAGATAAAGGGGACCTATTTGTATACTGTGAGATGGGAGTCAATGAAGTTCCTGGCCTCTTTGACTTTCACAATAGTCTTTCCCAGCAGAAAGAGAGAGCCTCTAGGAAGGTGATTAATGTGAGATCCTGCTGAGGACTTCAAATTGATCTTGGCAAAGAAAATGCCATTTCTCTGCCTGTCCCTTGGGTTCAGAGAGAAAATATGGAGAGTTTGAAACAGACGGGAGAGGATACACAAGATACCTTCAAGGGAACAGTGAGGCTATCCTAGGGTAAAATCAAATGCATTCATCAACTCAATAATTAAGGTTCGTTCCAAACTACACTGCCTCCATCCACAGCGAGTTGCCCTGTTGATTATTATCATCGTTAACAATGACACACCTGACCTTCTATGTGATTTCCGTTCATTTTTTTCATGTGCTAATAACGTGCACGCTATTTGCCTGACAGTCCTTGGTTTTGACGAAGGAGAAATAAATGAGACATGGTCCCAACACTGAAAAGTTTGTATTCTAGTACACAAACATATATCAAAACAAGAAATTATCATCTCCTGTCAGATATGTTCTAATAGCTTTAACAATGAAACACATTGATGATAGAAAAAAAAAGTATTTACTTTTTTTGTCACTTTGTTCATTCAAAGCATGTATATTAGCAATGACTAGGTGGTGTAGCAGGCTGTGAGATTAGAACAGTGAAAAGAACTGAAAAGAACTAGGTTGCTATTTTGAAGTGCCCCTAAGATGATAAATGGGCTTCCCAGGTGGCGTTTGCAGTTAAAAAAAAAAAAAACCTGCCTGTCAGTGCAGGTAGAGGTAAGAGATGCTGGTTCAAACCCTGGGTCTAGAAGATCCCCTGGAGGAGGGCATGGCAATGCACTCCACTATTCTTGCCTGGAGAATCCCATGGACAGAGGAGCCTGGCAGGGTCGCAAAAAGTCAGACGTGATTTAATCAACTTCTCATGCACACAAGTTGATAAATATTTGATTGTTCAAAGATCTGAAGAGATAAGAGTGTGGCTAGAGCTTAGAGGTCAGAGGGCAGAGTAACATAAATTGAAGCTGCAGAGCTGGGTCACATCACTTGTTTTTCATGTATTTTTTCCTAGATGAAGATAAGCAGAGAGTAACAAAATATGATTTATACTTTTCCATGATCATTCTGACTGCCAGATGGAGAATGGATTTAGGGTGGTTGAGGGTAAAAGAAGTCAAACTTTGAAGCAGAGAGATCAGTCGGGCAGTAGTGGTAGTCGTCTAGATGAGAAGTTATGGCACATTAGACTTGGAAATGACAGTGAAATGGAGAGAAGAAAATGGGTGGGAAGACGTTCAGACATACAAAAAGGCAGGGATGAACAAGAGGGAGCTAGGAAAAGGGGGAAATGTGCAAGAAATATGGAGGCAGGACATAGTTCAGGGAACTTGATCTTTTCCAGCGTCATCAATAAGGGTATAATCACACCAGAAACATCCTGGCCACCACCATCATCCCCTCATCACCACCAATCACAATCATTACCATTATTCCCATCACCTTTATCACCTTCTTTCAGAATACCGTCATAAGCACATATGTGGAATTTAGAAAAACGATGCAGACAACTCTATTTCCAGGGCAGGATTGAAATGCAGACATAGAGAAGGGATATGTGGACATTGCCGGGCCCAGGGGCTGGAGGGGAGATTGGGATAAATTGGGAGACTGGGATTAACATATATACAGTTCCATGTGTAAAACAGATAGCTAGTGGAGGCCTGCTGTAACACAGGAAGTTCAGCGCACTGCTCTGTGAAAAATAATTTGTAAGGCACAACTGTTTTAGTTTAAAAAATGAATTTTCGTGTAGCATGAATTCATTTGGATTTCTCAGGTTGGCTCATCAGTTTTGAGTTCCCAGGCTCCAGCTGCAGCTTCCTTACTTGAAATCTCTTTTCCCAGCACTCCATCCCTTGTCACTGGATGTTCAGTTCCCATACACCTCTCCTTTGTCCTAGAGCTCGTCTCCTCTATCTTCTGCCTTCCTTCCTAGTTTTATCACTTGGTCAGACATTCCGGAATAGTCCGTTACAGCCCTGTAGGTTTAATCATTTGCTTGAGATCCCTTACATACTCACCAGGTTCTTAAACTTGGATTACATGAGTATTCAATTTTTCTAATCATGAATATCACAACATATTGAAGAAGGAATTATAATTCAACTTTCCTTTTTTAATCTGCTCAGGAAATACCTTTCACTTTTGGGAATATCTCCATAGCATCCAAGCCTTGATATCCCGCTCTATGCAGCAGTCAACTCCGTGGAGAAAATCACTGCATACTTCAAAGAAAAGACAGAGGAAACCTTCACGCAGGTCCCTGGACCTCCTCTACCCTGCACCTTATACTCTTTCTTCAGATCATTCTTTCTGTGATTTTAACTTATCTTTGTGTCCAACTGTATCTTTCCTCAATGTCACCAATAACAGGTAACAAACTAGTTACCTGATTTAGCTCAGCTGAAACTCTATGAGCTGCTCATCAGAACAAGCTGTCTTTTGAGGGCTTTGAGTTCTATTTTGACCACATCTTATATCTAGATAACATTTGCCTTAAAGACAGTTAAGATCACCATTATTTTATTCTCTCTATGCCGAGTAGAATATAAGGACTTGATTGCTCACTCATTTCTCAGCCCTGAAGTGAATAGAATACTGAGCTGTCCTTTTGAGGAATCACAGAAAAAAGTGGGATGCCCTTTTAGTCAGGGATGTATCCTGTTAGATCTCCCTGTATCTCTGAATCCCAGAAACTGAAGTGCTCCCCCTCCAACCTGGACACTGGCCTGTTAAATCAAAACAATGTGATTTCAAATGACAACAAAAGGAACTGGTCTATTTTTTCATTGCCACCATAAAATACTCTTGAACTCAACTCAGTAATTTCTGTTAAGAGAAATATAGAAGGTTGTTTAAAAGCTATAG
Organism: Neotragus moschatus; assembly: GCA_006410615.1. NCBI lineage: Eukaryota > Metazoa > Chordata > Mammalia > Artiodactyla > Bovidae > Neotragus > Neotragus moschatus. The sequence goes on along the minus strand of SJYA01002938.1, from coordinate 708,681 downwards.
TCCATGATGTTGGAAATTTCAAAATATCTCTCTGGACAAAACCAAGTCACTAGACTGCTGAGACCCTAGATGACACTTACAGATTCCTGAAAAATTGCTTCTTCCAAAATTATACTGTGATGAGATAACCTCAGACTCCATTGACAATCATTATTAATAATGGTTAATCAAAAGTGTTGCTGAGTTCTCTCTTCTTGACATCACAAAGATCTTTTTTTATGAAGTATAACAACAGGCTGGTTCCAAATAGGAAAAGGAGTACATCAAGGCTGAGTACATCAAGGTTGTATATTGTCACTCTGCTTATTTAACTTATATGCAGAGTACATCATGAGAAATGCTGGNACCCGCACCCCACCCCGCAGCATCGCACTCCGGGGAGAAGCCGGTCCCCACTCTCCCCCAGTTCACCATGGGCCCCAATGTGAAGATCAACGTGCTGGGTGAGTCTGCGCAGCGCCCTCTGGTGGCCACTGCTGGAACCGCAGCCCCCTCCCCGGTGCCTGCTCCTCGTGCATGTCTTTCCCCCGGGGGCACCGATCCTTACCACCCCCGTGGTGGTTACTCCCCCGCTCCACTGCTGCTACCGCTGCTGCGTGTTCCCTCCCTAGCGCGCAGCCCGGCTCTCACCAGTCTGTCTCTTCATCTATCCACAGAAGACTTTGAGGGAGAGAACCCCCAGGTACCCAAGCTTGAGAAGAGCATCAGCGGTACCAGCCCCAAGCGGGAACATCTGCCCCTGGCGGTGGGCATCGCCTTCTTCCTGATGACACTCTTGGCCTCCTAGCTCTGCCCCCTCCCTTGGAGGGGAGAGTTGGGGTGGGGCTGGGACAGAGCAGGGAGCCTTTGGTCTCTCCAGGGAAGCCTAGCCGTGGGGCCTAGTCCCCTCCTCCGACGGCTGGAAGTGGGGTCTGCACCATACATTTGTGCTCACCCCTTCTGTCCCCTCTCCACCAAATAGGGCACTGTAGTGGACCAGGCACAGGGACAGCCACGGGTCCCAAGTGGCCTTGTGGCTCTGGTAATGTTTGGTACCAAACCCGGGAGCTGTAAAGGGCAGTGCTCAGGACTCCCTGCCCCCTGGTACCTTTCTGTGACCCCTGGTGCCCTCCCCCTTTGTCCCCCTCCCCGAGAGACAAATGTGCCCCAGAGAGAGCAAATTGAAGTGTGGGAGACACCCCCAGTCACTCTCTTCCAGGGCCAGAACACAGGGAGGGGACTAGATGGGTGAGAGGGTGGCACTGTCTGCTGCCCCTCCCCTGTTTACAGCAATAAGCACGTCCTCCTCCTACTCCCACTCCCAGGATTATGGTTTGGATTGAATCCAAGTTTACAAGCCGACACCACTGCGGGGGGCCGCCGACAGTGGACAAGGGTGACAAGGGGTGGGCATTGGGGTGCCAGGCAGGCATGTACAGACTCTATATATCTATATATAATGTACAGACGGACAGAGTCCCTCCCCTTCCTTAACCCCCTGACCTTCCTTGACTTCCCCCTCCAGCTTCAGACCCCTTCCCCACCAGGCTAGGCCCCCCCGGGGGACCCCCTGGCCCCTCTTTTGTCTTCCGTGAAGACAGGACCTATGCAACGCACAGACACTTTTGGAGACCGTGAGACAACAAAGCCCCCCCTCCAGCCCTGAGCCGGGACCCAGGTCCCAAGACCTTGCCCTGCCCATCCTCTGTGGTCCCCACCCATCCTCCTGGGCCTTTTTCAAGTGCTTTGGCTGTGACTTTCATACTCTGCTCTTAGTCTAAAAAAAATAAACTGGAGATAAAAATAACCGAGTGTGTGTGATTTCCAGGGGCCATGACTCTTCTGTACACTGGTTAAAGAAANACCTTGCCCTGCCCATCCTCTGTGGTCCCCACCCATCCTCCTGGGCCTTTTTCAAGTGCTTTGGCTGTGACTTTCATACTCTGCTCTTAGTCTAAAAAAAATAAACTGGAGATAAAAATAACCGAGTGTGTGTGATTTCCAGGGGCCATGACTCTTCTGTACACTGGTTAAAGAAACCCCACAGGTCACAGGCCTGGGGAGGAGACAGGACTCTAGGGCCAAAGGGTCAACTGAACATCTTGTTCTGTAGCTCATCTCCCCTAAGGAGACACCTCTCTGTGGAGGAGCAATAAAGGTTTCTGAGCAGGGCCTGGATGACTTTGGGCAACACACTCAACCTTTCTGAGCCACAAGTATCTCATCAGAAAATCTAGGTTATAATACATCTCTCACAGGACTGGTGTAAAGATTAAATGGCAGAAGGAATATAAGGCTCAATGATGGTTTTCTCCTTTCCTTCCCATTCTATTCTGTAACCAGAAGTTCTTGACTGGGGTCTGTGGATTTCAGGGGGTTGTGAAACTAGATAGGAAAAAGTTATAGCTTTACTTTTACTCACCTGTAACTGAAATTTACCATTCTCCTATGTATGGGCAATAAGCCACAGTAGTTTTAAGAGTGCCTGTGACTTTGTAACCAACAGAAATCACAGATGTGTTCAGAATGTGTTATAGTTTTTGAAGATATCGCAAAATATCATTTACTTTCATCACTACTTTGAAATAACCATAGTTGTTAGATCTTGTTTTTAATGTGTTAATAAAGAAGCATATATATTACTATACCAAAAAATGTAGATGTTTTGATAACTGTGTTTCAATATAATTGGTTTCCTTTATAATCCTTTGCAATTTTTTTTTTTCCGTTTAAAAAGTTAAGGCTGGACTTCCCTGGTGGTCCGGTGGTTAAGAATCCACCTGCCAATGCAGGGTTAGATCTACGGTCTGGGAAGATTCCATGTGCCGTGGGGCAACTGAACCCATGTGACACAACTGTTGAGCCTGCACTCTCTAGAGTCCATGCTCTGCAAACAAGAGAAGGCACTGCAGTGAAAAGCCCACACACAACTAGAGAGTAGCCCCCTCTCATTGCAACTAGAGAAAGCCTGTGTGCGGCAATGAAGTCCCAGCGCAGCCAAAAATAAAGAAATAAACAACAAAAACAAACAGAAAACATTATGGCCAAAAGGCTGAGAGTTTGCTAGTGCTGGGGCTGCACATAACTCCAGCCTCCTGCGTCCATCAGGAGAGTGAAGGGACAGAAGGTGAAAGCTGGGACAAGGCCTTCCCTGGCAGTCCAGGGAATGCATTCCAATGCAGGAGGCATGAGTTCAATCCCTGTTCAGGGAAATAGGATCCCACATGCTGAATGGTGTGGCTGAATAATAATAATAAAAAAGATGGGACCATGGTGGAAGCAGTCAAAGGTCATAGTCCCTCCCAAGCGAGGTGAGGTCAGGGTTGTTCAGGTGGGCACTTTGGGAGGGCAGTGAGGGGTTGTTGATAGGGGCTAAAATCTATCCAGGCAGCCCTTGCCCAGCCAAGCTCCCTGGCCTGAGAGTGGGTGCCATTTTCTTCATTGCCTAGCTGTGACTCCATACCAACCGGGGCACTATGTGGGCAGGCTGGTCCTGGATGACCGCCCCTCCTGTGCGTCCTGTGGCTCTTACCAGCTACACTGTGAGTCTCTGGGCAGCAGGGACTGTGTCTTCTCCCCCTCTATACTCATGCAACACAGGAAATGGAATTTCAGCTGGACCCTGGAGAGTGGGTAGATTATCCACCAGCAGAGCTGGGGGGATGGGGGTGGGAGGGCAGGTGGGGAAGGGACCAGGGAAGGTCAGCGCAGTAGTCTGAGGCTCCCGATGTGAAGACAAGACTTGANTGTCTTCTCCCCCTCTATACTCATGCAACACAGGAAATGGAATTTCAGCTGGACCCTGGAGAGTGGGTAGATTATCCACCAGCAGAGCTGGGGGGATGGGGGTGGGAGGGCAGGTGGGGAAGGGACCAGGGAAGGTCAGCGCAGTAGTCTGAGGCTCCCGATGTGAAGACAAGACTTGAAAAGTTTGGCTCATCAATCCAGTTGTTCATGGATTCAACAGACATTTATTGGGGCCTGCTGAGTGTTAGGCCCTATCCTGGGGACTGAGGATACAAAGAAGACACATTTTTTAGCCTCAACATAACAGTTCAGCATGGGTTATATGTGTGTGATGATAGGTAAAGAGGAATCAGTAACATGCACACATATGAACATACAATCAGGAGCTACACTGGTAAATGCCAGGAGGCTACAGGAACCTGGAGGAAAAACCACACCCTACCCTGGGGACACAGGAGGAGCAGATACACAGAGTTGGGGCCCTGCTGGGCAGTCTAGAGGACCTTGAAGGCTGAGGAGAATGGGTTTGTCCCATAAAGGAGCAGCAGCTGTGGGCCCCAGGCGCAGGCTCCCTCCAACCCCAGGGCCACATGGGGCAGGAGCTGGCCAGCTTGGGATGGGGAGGGCCTAGTGGGTTTAAAAAAAATCCAAGAATGGGAGACTTGCCTGGTGGTCCAGTGGCTAAGACTCTGTTCCCATTGCCGGGGGCCCAGATTCGATCCCTGGTTGAAGTACTAAATCCTGCATGCCACAACTCAAGATCCCACGTGCTGCAACTAAGACCTGGAGCAGTCAAGTAAATAAATAAAACTTAAATTAAAAATGTCTAAGAATGGGAAGGCTGTAAAAAGGCCAGTCAGTGGAGCAGGAGCTAGACCAAGCCAGCTTTCATTCACTCAGTACCTACTATTGGCCCCTGCCCATTGCTTTACATGCATTGTGTGCGCCACGCCTTTGGAAGTCTTGCTCAACCAATAAAGCACAGATGAGAAAACTTGAGGGTCTGAGAGGCCATGTCCCTCAAGCTTGGCATTCAAAGTGGAGCTGCCTGTCACTGTGCTCTGAACATTNCAGTACCTACTATTGGCCCCTGCCCATTGCTTTACATGCATTGTGTGCGCCACGCCTTTGGAAGTCTTGCTCAACCAATAAAGCACAGATGAGAAAACTTGAGGGTCTGAGAGGCCATGTCCCTCAAGCTTGGCATTCAAAGTGGAGCTGCCTGTCACTGTGCTCTGAACATTGGACCCTGAACCACCACCCAGAGCCCTTCCCCACAAATCCTGATTGCCTCCTGCCACCTCATCCACCAAAGTCACTCAGAGCTCTTGGGGAAGGACATCAAAGGACCTCAGACCCGGACCGGAGTAGCCAATCTGAAGCCCACATTTTACATACATAGAAACCGAGGCTCTGAGAGAGCAAGTGAGTTGCCCACAGTCACTTTGATATCCATGGCAGACCCAGGACTGGAACTCAGGCATCCTGAGCCCCCATTTTTCCTACCAGACTGTGATGCCCCAGAGGAGAAGATCTGCATCTTCCGAGGAATTTCGGCCTGGTCTTTGAAACCTCTTAAATCCCCACAGGCAGGGATTAAGGAGGAAGCACCACACACGTCAATATCTCCTCATTTTCCCCCAGGCTGGGGCTTCAGGAAGTTCTGGGATGCTGCTGGGATACCCTTCAGGCAAGGGTTTAGTTTCCAGAGCATGAAAGAGAGTGAGGACCCAGCACTTAGATACACTAGTACCATGACCCTGAGCCTGCCGGGCACAGGGCCTCTGCCCTGGGGCCCAAAGATCTGCATAGCCCAGCATGTCCTGGCCCAAGCTGAGGTGAGATGAAGCCCGTGTGGGCCAGCCTGAAAGCAAAGGCTGGAGGTGAGAGTGAGGGCAGGGGTGACAGGCAGGCAGAAAAGGGGCCTACGATCCAGACCCAATACCTGCTGATGGCGAAGATAAAGCAGGAAAGGAGAGCGCAGAACCACGTGCACAGCTGGGCTACGGGACTGAGCAGGATACTGGGGGGAAGGGGAGGGACAGCAGCAGCGCGGGGAGCCAGGCTAAGACACTTCCTTCCTGCTCCACACCCCAGCACCTGGGATGCCCCTAGATTCTACTGATGGCTGCCAGATGGTGCCCCCCGGGACCTGACATACTGCTGGAGTCCTGGCCACACCCCCGAAGAACAGGGCCCTAAGGCCAGGGAAGCTCAATTTAGTGAGCTGTGCTGGCTTTAGACTGGCAAAGCCAGATCCAGATGATGGCAGAGCACCACCTCCCCCCAGCCCCCGGCCCCGGCAGGGTCCTCACCCCCTTGATGTCTAGTTTTGGTTGCCTCCACACGGGCCTCAAGAACGGTCATATCAACACACACCGGGATTCCCAGAGGGTCCTCAAAGGGACACCCCAGGACATGAACAGACAGAGACGCTCACACATCCTTTCCTTCCTACCCTCCCCGGGGTGAGAAATAGCAGCCATAACTAACAACGCTACACAGATTTTGGCTGGAGGAGCGAGGTTAGAGAGCCAGCCACATCCTCCCCTTCTGGATGTGAGGTCAGCAGGGCCATTGGCAATCCAGGCTGGGCTCAAAGCCTTGTTCCTGGGGTTGGGGGCCTGCAAGGGTGGGTGTTGGCTCTTGAGGGGGGCCTGAGGGCTACCCTGGGGGCTGCTTTGGGCTCAGCATGTTTTGGAGTCTGGGGCAAGGTGGAGACCTCCCCACCCATCTTCCATCTCAGAATTTCTCTGACCCCTGACCCCCTTCTCTCCCTCCCTTCAGTTCTAGAAGCTTTGGGGTTGAAAGAGGACTTGGGCCCCGTCCACAGCTGTCCAGCTTAGAGCTACTCAGCTCCGAAACCTTCCGTGGTCTCCCTTACCCTCCCTGTTCTGCCCAGTTGGCAAACCCAGGAGCATGGGTTGGGCGGGGGGGACATGGGTCATGGGCTAGATGGGTGGTGACATGGGCTGGGCTGGGGCAGAGGTTGAAATGGAGGGACATGAGCTAGGACCAGGAGATGTGACTTGGATGGGGGTTGCAGGGGTGTGAAGGACATGAGCTAGGTAGAGGCAAGGGCTAGCAGGAGGGACAGAAGTGGGAAGTGCTGGGGACCCACAGGCTGGGTAGCTCACCCTGGATGTCCGACTGGCAAGCATGATGCTGACACAGAGAAACAGCCCAGATGTGCTAGGCCCGAGCCAGCCAGGACACCATGGGTCCAGAGCAGGAAGAGCAACTGCAGGCAGAGCTGATGCCACCTGAGATGTGAGCCGGGGAGGCCTGGGCTCCGGTTTCCACAGAGGCTGAAGAGAGGAGGGGCAGATGCGGCCCCTTCTCCAGAAGGCCAGCATCACACTCTTGGCTTTCACTACTGTGTCTGGCCACGGGTAATTAGGGGGCTGTTAACATACTTGGCTACAAAACCGTGGATGGACTGGCCTGGGGACCGGAGAGAGCTCAGTTCAAGTGGTCTGGAGTCTCCCGACCTGCCCCTGAGAGGCTGCTGTTGGCCAGGGGGGACACTCTGGCCTTGCGTTCAGGGTCACACACAGTTTTGCACACTTCACTTCACACCCAGTCATATAACTTCACAAACTGGCGACCCCACACAGTCAATGAAATTCCCTGCTCCAGGAGCGGGGGCGGTGGGGGATGACAACCCTGCAGCGGCCTCAGAAAGGAAGGTAGGGCCTCTGCTTACACAGCTGAAGTGGAAGAGGCCTCCCTGGGCCGAGGGAACAGCCCAGGCACTGCAGGCCCAGCGGCACCCCCACCTCTGCCCCCGCCCTGTGGGCAGACCCCTGACACACACTCCTTCGCCACTTCCACACACATTCAGGCGTGTGTGCTCAACACACTTCCAAGTCACTCCCACCCTTCACAGGCACCCAGCACACACAGGAAGGTCACACTGTCTAACACATTCAGCGAACTCAAGGCCACACACAGGTGGAGGGGCTCCCAGGCACTCAAACCACACATGCATCCAGGGTCACACAGGTGACACACTTGAGGACTGGGATCGGAATGATGACAGTTGCCAACACAGACCACTTTGACAGTCCCAACTAAACAAACAGCGTTTCCTGCCAGGCAGGGAAGCAGCCAAACCACCTGGACCAAGTCTGGAGTCCGGGGACATCTAAGGGCGGGAGCACTGCCACATTCACACCCTCTGGAACCCAAAGGACGTGTTAACAGCCACACGGGACACAAAGCCAAACCCCAGGACCCCAGGATATACCCAGACACACTCGCAGACACAGAGGGAGGGGCTTCTCACCCACTGCCATATGTACAGAGACACGCATCCACGTGGGTATTAGAGAAGATGCCCACCACAGCTCCTCCCAGGAGGCCCTGAGCAACACCCCCACTCCTGCCATAGGCTGCTCAACAGGAAGACAACAGTGAAACAGAACCCCCTCTGCACACAGACATCCTGGCACGCGTGCACGCGCGCACGCACACCCACATACACCAGACCCTGAGCCTGGGGGACCAACATGGGGATGGACCAACAGAGCTTGTCCCACTCTGCGTGGGGCAGTGTCCCCACATCCACCTCTCTGGGCACCAGCAATTTCCACTCTGGGCACAGATGCCCCAGACCAAGTGGAGGGTTATGCTGGCACCTCTCTGTGTACTGAGGCCTGCCAGGACCTGGTCTGACCTCTAGGAAGGGCTCACACCCGCGTGGGAGCATTCCTCATTCCTTGAGGGCTAAGCAAGCCCTGGCCCTGTGCTAAGGTGTACTCTTACGCCTTATACAAGGTATACAACCCAGAGTGAAAGGGCCATTTGGCTGGGCCTGTAGGCAGAGCCTGTCAGAGAAGGCTTTTGGGGAGACAAGAGGCGTGAGGGATGGGTGGCAGATTGCCAGCTAGTGTGTGGGAGTTGGCTGGCGGACTAGGAGGGAAGACAGGCCAGGCAGAGGGGGCGGCTACCCAAAGGGCAGAGGCTGTTGTTTACCTTTCATAGCATAAGCAGTCACAAAAACATTCACATTCGCAGCGGAGCACATCCTTTTCACAGAGAGCGGTTTGATGCGCGGGCGCGCGCGCGCGCGCACACAGACACAGACACACACACGCACACACACGCCCCTCTCCAGCACGAGTTTGAGGTCCCGTTCCCTGCCAGGACTACCCTGTGGGCTCTGTTCCCATCGTCTCCGTGTGCATGGCGCCCCCTAGAGGTTTTTCTCGCACATCTGCGCCCGGGCTGGGGGGCCGCCTGCCGTGGGTGTTGGCAGTGACACCCGAGCTGGGCGTGTCTCAGGAGCCCGCGAGCCTCCGGGAGCTGGGGACAGCGGGGGAGCCAGAAGTGGCAGGTTCTCTTTTAGCCAAAAGCACTTAAGCAGAGGCCTGAGTTAAAAATAGGCTGGATTTACTGCTAGAAGGTGGTAGGAGAGGAAGGTCTTTTTTGACAGTACTTATTATCCCATGGACGGAAGAGCTTGATAGGCTACAGTCCATGGGGTCGCAGAGTCGGACACGACTGAGCGACTTCACTTCACTTCACTTGACATTCTGTCCTAAACAGCTGGAGGCTCAGTGGGACATCCCCCCTCCCCTCCCGCCCCTCTGGCATGAGGAACCCAACCCAAGAGCTTAGTCTGCAGAGCGGGCAGCCAGCAAGGCCCTGTGGGTGCCTGTGACTGTGACTCCCTCTTATCCTCTTTACTACCTTATTCAGTTATACTTTAAAACACTGGGGGTTTTCTTCGCATGATTCCTCTAGGATTACAGAATACATCTTTAATATATGATAGACTATCTTCGTTAAGTAATATTAGACCACGTTATTTATAGTGCACTTTATTTATCATGTAAGCACCTCACTTGTGCCTGTTTCCCACCCCCCAGCCTGTGCTGATGTTGTCTTGCACTTTATTTCTTCTACATATCCCATAAATCCCGCCCATATTAATATTTTTGTTTTAATTCCTCCACCATCATTTAAGGAGAAATTTAAAGCCAGAAAATACTCTCTATATTTACCCATATATTTATCATTTCTGGAGCTCTTCATTCCTTTGTGTAGACAGATTTCCATCTGGTATCATTTTTCTTCTGCTTGAAGGACTTTAAAATTTTTCTTATAGTGCAGGTCTGCTGGTGATGAATTCTTTCAGCTTTTGAATGTCTGGATGCATCTTTTTTCCCTCTTCAGTTTAGAAAGACATCTCCCCTGAATTCTCGGTTGACAGCTTTATCTTTTAGAATTTTAAAGACATTGCTCCATTGTCTCGGGTTTGTGTTGTTTCTGACGAGAAGTCTGCTTCTCTTTTTTCCTCTCAGTATGTGTTTTGCTCTAGCCGCTCTTAAGATTTTCTCTTCATCAGTGGTGTTCAGCAGTGACTAGGCAGACTATGATGTGCTTCCATATTTCTTTCGGGTTTGCTGAGATTCTTAGATATATGCATTTTTAGTTTTTGTCAAAAGTGCAAAATCTCTTGACCATTATTTCTTCAAATATTTTTCTGTCACCCCTCTCCCCACTTTCCTGGCTCTTCAGACAGGTCTATGAGCTACTAGATATTATTCCAGGGGTCTCCCATCCCTGCTTCTGCAACTACTGCTTCCTCCTTTCCTTTCTCTTCTTCTGTCTTTTTCCTCTGTTTCATTTTCGCTATTTTCTATTGCGAAGTCTTCAAGTTCACCCAGCTTTTCTCTGTGGTGTCTGCTGCTGCTGCTGCTAAGTCACTTCAGTGGTGTCAGACTCTGTGCAACCCCATAGATGGCAGCCCACCAGGCTCCCCCATCTCTGGGATTCTCTAGGCAAGAACACTGGAGTGGGTTGCCATTTCCTTCTCCAATGCATGAAAGTGACCAGTCAAAGTGAAGTCGCTCAGTCGTGTCCGACTCTTAGCGACCTCATGGGCTGCAGCCTTCCAGACCCCTCCGTCCATGGGATTTTCCAGGCAAGACTACTGGAGTGGGGTGCCATTGCCTTATCCCTAATCTGCTTTAAATTCCATCCAGGCCACACTCACCCTTTGTGGCCCACACTCTGTCTNGAAAGTGACCAGTCAAAGTGAAGTCGCTCAGTCGTGTCCGACTCTTAGCGACCTCATGGGCTGCAGCCTTCCAGACCCCTCCGTCCATGGGATTTTCCAGGCAAGACTACTGGAGTGGGGTGCCATTGCCTTATCCCTAATCTGCTTTAAATTCCATCCAGGCCACACTCACCCTTTGTGGCCCACACTCTGTCTGTGGAGTGTGCTTCTCTCTGAATCTGAATAAATCCACTTCTTAGCTTATATATATATATATATATATATATCCAGTGTATTTTTCATCTCAGTCCCTGTAATTTTCATTTCCAGAAGTTCAATTGATGTCTAATTTTATCTCTTTCATATCTTTCCTTATCATGTTTCTGTATTTCTTCATCTTCCCAAACGCATGGAATATATTTAATAATAGTTACTTAAGATCCTTTGACTACTAATTCTATCATCTGTGTTATTTCTGGATCTATTTTGGTTGGTTGATTTTTCTCATTTTGGGTCTTATTTCCCCTCTTCTTTGCATGTGTGGTAATTATCAGTTGGATGTCAGACACTGAATTTTATGATGTTTGGTACTGAATCTTTTTGTTGAAATTGCTTTGAATATTTTTTAGCCTTATTCATGGACACAGCTAAGTTACTTGAAAACAGACTGACCTTTTAAAACTTGCTTTTAAGTGCCATTTGTCAAGACCAAAACAGCATTTCGTTTAGGGCTAATTTGGCCTGGTCACTGAGGTAATACTCTTCTGAGAAGTCTACCTGATGCCAATGTATCCGCCAGGAACATAACTGCAACAAGACATTCACTAGTAAGAAATAGAACTCTAAAGGCGTGTGCTGCTGCTGCTAAGTCGCTTCAGTCGTGTCCGACTCTGTGCGACCCCACAGACGGCTCCTCCGTCTATGGCTCAGCCATAGACTGCTCAGCCCACCAGGCTCCCCCGTCCCTGGGATTTTCCAGGCAAGAGCACTGGAGTGGGGGGCCATCGCCCTCTCCGAAAGGCATACGAGAATAGACGATATCAGGAACAGCCACTACTTCTAGGGCTGAGAGAAAGTTTCCAAGGATGAGCCCTCCCCTAGCTGTGTCTGAGAAGCTGCATTAACTACAGAAGCCTGTGGAGACAGCACACCAGAATCCAGAAGGAAAAATTCTTCCTCCCACGTTCTCTCTCCAGCTTCTCCATTGACAAAGGTTAACATCATGCCCAAGCTTCCCAGGTGGTGCAGTGGTAAAGAATCCACCTGCCAAAACAGGAGACACAGAAGATGTGGGTTTGATCCCTGGGTCCAGAAGATCCTCTGGAGGAGGAAATGGCAACCCACTCCAGCATTTCTGCCTGGAAAATTCCATGGACAGAGGAGCCTGGTGGGCTACAGTCCACAGGGTGGCAAAGAGCTGCACACGACTGAGCATAGCACACACAACATCATGCCCAAAGCAAAGGTGATCAGTGCGGACTGTGTAGAAATATCAGGGCTTCCCTGGTGGTCTAATGGCTAAGAATCCAGCTGCCAATGCAGGGGACACAGGTTCAATCCCCAGTCCAGGAGGATTCCATATGCCATGAGGCAACTAAGCCCACGCACCACAACTACTGAACCTGTGCTCTAGAACCCTTGAGCAGCAACCACTGAAGCCCACACAACTAGAGCTGGTGCCCTGCAGCAAACGAAGCCACCACAATGAGAATCCCATGCACTGCAATTAGAGAGTAGACCCCCATCAGCACAACTAGAGGGAAAGCCTATGGGCAGCAACGAAGACCCAGGACAGCCAAAAATAAGTAAATCTTAACCAACAAAGAAATATCGAATCACTGTATTATGCACCTGTTTTGCCGAAAGTTTCACTTTTTAGAATTAATTTATTTGGTCACATCAGGTCTTAGCTGCAGCATGCAGGATCTTCAGTGCATCATGTGCAGCCTTCACTGCAGTGTCTGGACTCTCTAGTTGCAGCGCACAGGCTGAGTTGCTCCACAGTATACGTAGGATCTTAGTTCCCCAACCAAGGATCGAACCTGCGTTCCCTGCATCATAACAATGGAGCTCTGATTATTCTTTAACTTTTATTTTCTTAGGCAACATGTTTTCTTTTTTTTTTAACATTTTTAGTATTTTTTTTTTTAATTTTGGATTGTGCCGGGTCTTCGTTCCTGCATTAGGACTTTTCTCTAGTGTGGTGAGTGAGGGCTACTCTGCATGGCAGCGCACAGGCTTCTCATTGCAGGGGCTTCTCTCGTTGCAGAGCACGGGCCCCAGGTCCATAGGCTTTAGTAGTTGCAGTCAAAGGCTCTAGAGCACAGGCTTAGTAGTTGTGGCACACGAGCGTAGTTGCTCCATGGTGTGTGGAATCTTCCCTAACCAGGGAATGAAGCCCCGTCCCCTGCATGGACAGGCAGATTCTTACCCACTGTACCACCAGGGAAGCTGTTTTTTTTTTTTTTTTTAACTTTTATGGTGCTGTTTGTTTCACCTTGTGAGTCATAAGATTCCTTAGGCCCTGGGGGACTGAGCAGGTCTCCAGGAGCTTAAGATTATAGGGATATAATGTAAACAAGATGACTAATCTAATTTATACTGTTATATATTATATATGAAAGTTGTTAAAACAGTAAATCCTAAGAGTTCTTATCATAAGGAAAAAAAATTTAAAAAAATTTTTTTTTAGTTAAAAATATTTTTCTTTCTTTTTTTTAGTTTGTACCTGTATGAGATGATGGAAGGTTCACTAAACTCACTGTGGCAATCGTTTCATAATGTATGTAAGTCAAATCATTACGCTATAGACCTTAAACTTACACAATGCTGTATGTCAATTAAGTCTCGAAACTGGAAGAAAACATAATTTTGAAATAACAAAATATATTTAAAGAGTTCATCTCTACTGTCCCAGAGCAGGAAATGAAGAATCAATTTAGAGCTCCAGGCAATAGATGAATACCTGGCACAGAATGGTAACTGTTAGGCATTCTGTTCACTTTGGCTGGTGGGACTATCACCAAGCAGGACGCTTTGGAGCTTGCCCAGGACAAACCTGCCCCACGTGCTCCACTTGCCTTCTTGTTTGTAGGAAAACATTAGCCTCCTAGGCTTTCCCCGAGTTCCAAAGAATAAATTTAACCAGAGAAGTGAGGAAATGTAGAAACAAAGGAAAACAGTCAAGCAAGACAAAATAATAATAGTTTAGCCATTAAATGAAGTTCAGGACTTTCACCTCCTCCGCTAGGGCTATAGACAATATCTTGAGCCATATCCTTTGAGCTGTTTTGCAGATACTGAAATCCCCACAGGTGGAAGATGTTAACTATATGCTGTCCCAGACCAGCTGGAACCAGAAGGTTCACGATGTTGACTCCAGATTACCTCACCACTCACCAAGCAGAAGAATGTCCATGAGTTGATCACGTACCCTACAACCCCCCTCCCTCACCCTGTCTGGAAAAACCTTCCTCAGAAAAGCACCCAGGAGTGCAGGTCTTTTAAGAACTAGATGCCTGGACTCCTTGCTTGGCACCCTACAATAAACTCTGCCCCCTCTTTCACCACAACTTGGTGTCAATCAACTGGCTTTACATTGCATAGGCAAGCAGACCCAATTTTGGTTCTGTTAACAGGAACACAAAGTATGCCCGGCATTGCCTGAGCTCAAGGGACGGCCACCTTCCCTGTGGTTCTAACCCTGCACGCGTACACTGCTCAGCACACAGCTGAAGGCCTGGAGCAAGTGCTCTGAGGATCCCCAGAACTCTGTCTCCCCGCAGCTCTCTCCTCTTCAGTGTCTTGGCCTGTGAACTGCTCACCGCAGCCTCCCCGCATTCCCAGCTTTCTCTCCTCAACTCTGGGAGACCACCAGGCTTGGCCTGGTCGCCCACGCCACCGCCACACATACACATCACCGCCTGGAGATTCTCTTCAGGCAGTAATCTTGGGAAATCTTAGAGTTCATCCTGTTTGTTTTCTGTCCCTCAGGGATCACCATCCTGTTCTGCTGTTGTCCATTGTCTAAATATCATTGTTTCATAAGGTTTGTCCATTTTTTAGTTGTTTAATCAGGAAAGTAGAGGATAGTCCCTATTATTCCTCTGTGGATGGAAACAGAAGTTGGCCTATGACTTTGAGGGGCTTCCCTGGTGGCTCAGTGGTAAATTCCTGCCAATGCAGAAACTGGGGAGATGTGAGTTTCATCTCTGGGTTGGGAAGATCCCCTGAGAAGGAAATGGCACCCCACTCCAGTATTCTTACCTGGAAAATCCCATGGACAGAGGAGCCAGATGGGCTACAGTCTATGAGGTCACAAAAAGTCAGACACGATTTGGCGACTGAACACGCGTGCTCTGCCTTAGGAGGAGCCAGTCAGTCGGTCAGTCCCGTCGCTTGGTCCTGTCTGACTCTGTGCGACCCCATGGACTGCAGCCCACCAGGCTTCCCTGTCCATCGCCACCTCCCGGAGCTTGCTCAGACTCATGTCCACCGAGTCGCTGATGCCATTCAGCCATCTCATCCTCTGTCGTCCCCTTCTCCTCCTGCCTTCAATCTTTCCCAGCATCAGAGTCTTTTCCAAGGAGTCAGTTCTTCATATCAGGTGGCCAAAGGATTGGAGCTTCAGCTTCAGCGTCAGTTGAGACTTTGCTGTAAACATGACTCTGCGTCTTGGGCCTTCTTCAGTCCCCTTTAACCCTTCTGGCTGCAATGCTGCTGCTGCTAAGTCGCTTCAGTCGTGTCCAACTCTGTGCGACCCCATAGAAGGCAGCTCACCAGGCTCCCCGATCCTGGGATTCTCCAAGCAAGAGTATTGGAGCCTTCTCTGGCTGCAATAACTGGCATGAAAACTCCTGTGTATCACACTCCACTTTATCTTCCTCCTGAAAAGGGGGAGGCTTTATATTGTAATGTACACACCACCTATTTTAATTGTGTAATAGCTGTGAAAAGAAGAGAGGCGAAAACCAAAGGAGAAAAGGAAAGATACAAGCATCTGAATGCAGAGTTCCAAAGAATAGCAAGNCTGAAACTACAGTATTTTGGCCACCTCATGCAAAGAGTTGACTCATTGGAAACTCTCTGATGCTGGGAGGACCGACTTGATGGACTTGGGTTTGGGTGAACTCCGGGAGTTGGTGATGGACAGGGAGGCCTGGTGTGCTGCAATTCATGGGGTGGCAAAGAGTCGGACAAGACTGAGCGACTGAACTGAACCAAACTGAACTGTAGTTTTATCATATAGTTAGCATGACTAAATCAAAATTCCCTTTGGATAAGGGAAAAAAGTTTCCAATGAATGTTAAGCCTGCTGTTGTTGTTCAGTTGCTAAATTGTGTCTGACTTCTCGTAACCCCATGGACTGCAGCACACCAGGCTCCTCTGTCCTCCACTATCTCCTAGAATTTGCTCAGATTCATGTCCATTGAGTCAGTGATGCTATCTAACCAACTCATTCTCCGCCACCCCCTTCTCCACCCTCAATATTTTCCAGAATCAGAGTCTCTTCCGATGAGTTGACTCTTCATATCAGGTGGCCAAAGTTTTGGAGCTTCAGCATCAGTCCTTCCAATGCATATTCAGGACTGATTTCCTTTAGGTTTGACTAGTTTGATCTCCTTACTGTTCAAAGGACTCTCCAGCACCACAATTTGAAAGCATCAATTCTTTGGAGCCCAGCCTNATGAGTTGACTCTTCATATCAGGTGGCCAAAGTTTTGGAGCTTCAGCATCAGTCCTTCCAATGCATATTCAGGACTGATTTCCTTTAGGTTTGACTAGTTTGATCTCCTTACTGTTCAAAGGACTCTCCAGCACCACAATTTGAAAGCATCAATTCTTTGGAGCCCAGCCTTCTTTATACTCACCGAATGCCATGCTTATACATTATAAACAGAAGTTCTGGGGCACAGAGCACAGGATTTGGGCTCCCTGCAGAGAGAGGTTCAAGAAGGAGAAGACACGTGTATACCTATGGCTGATTCATGTTGATTTATGGCAGAAACCCGCACAATATTGTAAAGTAATTATCCTCTAATTAAAAATAAGTGATCTTTTTTTTAAACTGGGCAGGACAGTGTGGGTTTGAATTTTAGTTTCTGTTTTTGTTCAGTCTTTAAGTCTTGTCTGACTCTTTGCGACCCCATGGACTGCAGCATGCCAGGCTGAATTTCAGTTTAGCCACTTACTAACATTGTAACATTGGAGACCTTATTTGGCTCTTTCATTCTTCGACATCATCATTTCTGAAATGGGAACATAATAATACCTGCCTTGTTGGAACGCCCCTCCGTGGTTCAGTGGTTAAGACTCTGCACTTTCAGTTCAGGGGGCATGGGTTCTATCCCTAGTCATGGAAGTTCTGCCTGCTTTGTGTACAGTGAGGGGTGGGGAGTGGGGGGTG
>SJYA01002938.1:664035-691459 GCA_006410615.1 Neotragus moschatus | reverse complement strand
GGCGGGGAAGGCTTAAAAAGTCCATAAATGTACGGTAGAATAATATCTGGCACATACTCAGCACGTAGTAGGTTTCTGTTGCTAGAATATTGGGATACAATTTGTAATTCCTTTTCACAAGTAAATAAAGTCAGAAAGTTGACACAGTTTGACACATTTGACATTTGACACATGTTCAAATTCAAATGACACATGATCAAATGTTGACATATGTTCAACATTCGACACAGGTTGACAGCTTTTGACACACGTTCCCTATAGCCTGTGATGTTTCCACTATGCATGCCTGTGTGGTGTGAACAGTCATTCCTTATGGATGTTGCCCGTAGGTCATGTATGTCCTTACTATGCAACTCCGAATACTGTAAAGTACTCCTTAAACCTGAAGGGTTTTCATTAACATGGTTACTATGTCTTCCTTTGACCCCCAAAGCACCAATAGGTGGCGGTTACTAGAAATCAATTTCAGAAGAACAAAAGCTGGAGGGAGTTAGTATTTTTAAGACTAGTTCATTCTAGTTTGAGATATTCAGTTTCCAGTGCTCAAATAGTAAACCATCTAGAAGAAGTGAGAGAGAATGGGAAGTGCAGAGCTGAAAATGTGCCATAAAACCCAGGTAGACCTAAGGGGATTAGTGGGAGATGAAGCACAGAGCTGAACAGGCATCAGAGAACCTCTAGTCTTAAAGGTAAAGAGCAGAGGACGATATAATTTGGCAGAAGTTATTTAAACTCTTCTAAACCCAGTAAGGGCTTCCCTGGTGGCTCAGGTAAAGTGGTAAAGTCTCCACCTGCCAATGCTGGAGACTTTGGTTCAGTCTCTGGGTTGGGAAGGCCCCCTGGCATAGGAAATGCCAACCCACTCCACTATTCTTGCCTGGAAAATCCCATGGACAGAGGAGCCTGGTGGACTGAGTCCATGGGGTCACAAAAGAATTGGACATGACTTAGTGACTGAACAACAAACACAATAAAATGCAAATAAAACAGCACACGTAACTCGAAGAGATTATATTCCAACTATGCACTTACCCACATTTTTAGAAAAGGGAACACTCCGACACTGTTGGTAGGAATGTGTTGGTACAGTCGCTATGGAGGTTCCTCATAACACTAAAATTGGAATTGCCATGTGATCCAGCATTCCTACTCTTGGGCATATATGCAGATAAAAATGTAATTCAAAAAGCTACATGCACCCCAGTGTTCATAGCAGCACTACTCACAATAACCAAGAAATGTAAACAATGTAAATGTCTATCGACAGATGAGTGGATAAAGAGGATGTGGCACATATATGAAACACTCTATACACACACACACACACTCACACACACACACACACCAGCCATTTAAAAAGAATGAAATAACACCATTTGCAGCATCATGGATGAACCTAGAGATTATCATACTAAATTAAGTCAAAAAGAGAAAGACGAATACTACATGATATCACTTGTATGTGGAATCTGAAATATGACACAAAGGTCCCTATCTATAAAACAGAATACACTTGTGGTTGCCAAGGGAGAGAGGATTACAAGAGGGGATGTAGTAGAAAGCCGGAGTTAGCGGATGTAAGCTATTATATATGGGCTGGATAAACAACAAAGTCCTACTGTACAGCACAGGGAACCATATTCAAACAGCCTGTGATAAACCATATGGAAAAGAATATTTAAAAAGAATGTATATAACACTTTGCTGCACAGCAGAAATTAACAAAACATTGTAAATCAACTACATTTCAATAAACAAAATTATCCACATTTTGCTTTTTTTATCCTTATATTTTTGCCATCGCATACAAATAGTGAGTTTGGGGATAAGTACACACCCATGAAACCATCACCAGCATCAAAGCCATAAACATATCCATCTCTTCCTAAGGGTTCCTTCTGTCCCCTTCATTATTATGATTGTCATTATTGTTACTGCCACTAATATTTTGGTGGTGAGAGTGCTTAACGTAAGATCTACTCTCTTGGATATTTTAAGTATATAATATAGTATTGTTAGCTATAGACACCTTGCTGTATATTAGCTTTCCAGTATTTGCTTTTCTTGCACCCTTCAACCATTCACCTCCATATTTTCCCCTTTCCCCAGTCCCTGGCTACCACCATGCTACTCTCTGTCACTTTAGATTTCACACATAAGTGAGACAATGTAGTGTTAGTTTTTCCATGTCCAGATTATTTCGTTTAGCATTATGTCCCCCAGATACATCCATGTTGTCACAAATTTCCATGCCCACTTCTTGGCACCCCTACTAATCTGCTCATCTCTCCCTCAGCTTCATTTATATAGTGTTCATTTTTCCTTTGAAAATGTCTACTCCTCCCTGCTTCAGAACCTTGCATTTATTCTACCCTAAGCTCTCTTTCTCCACCTGTCCCTGGCTGGCTTCTTCTCATCACTCAGATCTGCCCTCCACATCTCCCCATTGCTTTCCTTCACTGCTCTCCTAGAATCAGTTGTGGTGGTTGGTGGTTTAGTTGCTAAGTCATGTCCAGCTCTTGCAACCCCATGGACTGTGGCCTGCCAGACTCCTCTCTCCATAGTCTCTCCACAGGATTCAAGGCAAGAGTAGTGGAGTGGAGTGCCATTTCCTTCTCCAAGGGATCTTCCTGATCCAGAAATAGAATCCCAGTATCCTGCATTGCAGGCAGATTCTTTACCAACTGAGCTAACGATGGAAGCCCCCAAACTAGTACTTTATCCCATTATTTCCTTGGTCTATGAGCACTCTTATCCTAAAGAATGTGAACTTTATGAGAGCCAGGTCATTTTACACTTGGTTTCTCATGGTCTGTCTACTCCCTATTGTGGAATCTGGAACACAGTGAAATCTTAATGTACAGCAAAAATAAAAATAATAAGCATTCATGGCATCTTTGTTGGTGTCCACTTGCTAAGTAATGTCCCACTCTCTTCGACCCCAAGGACTGCACCACAACAGGCTCCTCTGTCCTTCACTACCCCCTGGAGTTTGTTCAAACTCACGTCCTTTGAGTTGGTGACGTGATCTGACCATCTCATCCTCTGCCACCCCCTTCTCCTTTAGCCTTAAATCTTTTCCAGTTTCAGGGTCTTTTCCAATGAGTCAGCTCTTCGCATCAGGTGGCCAAAGTATTGGAACTTCAGCGTCAGTCCTTGCAATGAATATTCAGGGTTGGTTTCCTTTCGGGTTGACTGATTTGCTCTCCTTGCTGTCAAAGGGACTATCAAGAGACTTCCCCTGCACCACAATTCAAAAGCATCGATTCTTCAGCTCTCAGACTTCTTTACGGTACAATTCTCACATATGTATATGACTACTGGAAAAACCATAGATTTGACTATGTGGACCTTCGTCAGCAAAGCAATGTCTCTGTTTTGTAATATGCTGTCTAGTTTTGTCATAGTTTTACTTTCATGAAGCAAACGTCTTTTAATTTCATGGCTGCATGGAGGCCTTACACCTGCGTGATTCTAAATGGCTTTCACACATATATCCTCACCAAAATCCAAGGAGTTTGTTGTTGTTAGTCTCATCATTCCTATTTTATAGATGAGACAGTTCAGTTCAGTTCAGTCACTCAGTCGTGTCCGACTCTTTGCAACCCCATGAATCGCAGCACGCCAGGCCTCCCTGTCCATCACCAACTCCCGGAGTTCACTCAGACTCACGTCCATCGAGTCAGCGATGCCATCCAGCAATCTCATCCTCTGTCGTCCCCTTCTCCTCCTGCCCCCAATCCTTCCCAGCATCAGAGTCTTTTCCAATGAGTCAACTCTTCCCATGAGGTGGCCAAAGTACTGGGGCTTCAGCTTCAGCATCATTCCTTCCAAAGAAATCCCAGGACAGTAAGCTCAGGTAAGTCAAATACCTCTCCCAAAGTCACACTGCCATGGAGGGGGAGAACTGGAATTCTGCCTCAAGATGTTTAGTTCTAGAACCTAAGCTCTTAGCTGCTGCCATTCATACCCTCAATCATGTTGATATGAGGAACAAATTAATGATTATCCTCAAGATTATTGGGTGCCCTAGGACTCAGATGGTCTTCTCTGACTTCTCAGCCACGTTTGCACAGGTTAGAAAGCTCATTTAAAGGAATTGAACTGGGAAGGCTTGTCACCAAGTGGACTCAAGGCTTTGGGCCCATTTAGTTTTCTAGGGAAGCACACCCACCATGGCAAGCTGACTCATCAAGCTAAATCCGCATCGCGTGATTGGAGGATTACACTTCCTACAACTACTGTTGTATTATTAATGACTGGGGTCAATCCTCAGGGGCTTGACAAAGTGTTAACATCAGAGTTGCCCTTTGAAACTCTCAGTCCTTGTTTGCTTCTTACCCTCTGAAGTGTGAGAGCAGAGTCAGAAAGAGCCCCCAGACTTTCTTCTTGCTTCTTTTGCCTTCTAGACAGTCTCTTAACATAGCGAGAATGAAGGGCCAGGTGAATTTTTGTGTCCATGTGTGGGACGGCCTGTTTTATCATCTTGTCATAACACTTTCCTAAATGTTTCCCGAACACAAGTCTAAACACTGTGGTTGGGCCCCAGGAAAAAATGATCTCCTTTCATTTTCAGGTCTTAGCAATTTTATTCCAATAATGTCATCAATATTGATTACACATCTACTCTCTGCACAATGAAAATACTAATGACTTATATTTAGCTAGTCTTTGTAAATCCTCAAGTTTTCAAAGAAGCTTGAAGGTCATCAACTTTAACACAGCAGCCCCTGCAACCCCCCTGCCATTTACTCTCAGCATTGATTTTATCCTTTTCAATCCTCACAACTGTGAGAGGTAAGTTACATTTTTGGTTCTCCTTTAAAGATGGAGGGAGGCAGCAGGAATGACTTACCTGAGGTCACACAGGCATCAATGACAAAGCTGCTGCTCAAACCATTGTCCTTGTAAAGTGACATCACGTGACGGACATGACAATCTTCTGACTCTACCTGGCGTGTATTGGCTAGCTTTTGCTATCTAACAAACCTCCCCTAAATGTAGTGGCTTAAACAGCAGTCTTTTGGTTATCATGAATTGACAAATTAGCCTGAGATCAATCAATGGGGTGGCATTTGGGGCCTCACTTGAGCTCTCTTAGGCAACTGTAGTCAGCTATTGAGTCAGCTGAGAGCTGCCGGCCTACAATGGCCTCAGCTGAGATGGCTCATCTCTAACGGTTTCATCCTTCAGCAACCTAGCCCAGGCTTTCAATGATGACTGGCAGAATTCCAAAATGGGAACTGAAACTGCAAAATCTCTCTTGGCCTAGGCTTGGAACTCAAATAGCATTGCTTCTCTCACGTTCTAGCAGCCAAAACAAGCCCCAAGACCAGCCCAGTTTCAGGAGGAGGAATATAGAATCTATCTCTTGATAGAAGGAGCTGCAAAGGCTGAAAGGCTATGAAAATAGGGAAAGAAATCATCTATGCTGTTCTTTTTTTCTTAATCTACAAGGTACTATACGTTTTTTTAATTTTTAAAGGATATAATCCTTACAAGCAGGACATTTAATTCCAATGATTAGACACCTTGAAGTACAAATATAAGAAAATAATGTTAAAAAGTTGAATTTAATGTATGTAAATGATACCTTAATAAAATATGTAAAAACAAAGAGACTGATCATTCTCATCTATAAACATGTTAATATTTATCTTACTAGAAAACTAATGTTTTAATGTATTTAATAACAGATCTAATTAGCTCAGCTGGAAAAAAGTCAGTGGTTTTATTCTCAAGAGGGTCTAAAAAGTCATCAACTTTGAAATGCTAGTGAGTTTTAAAATGTTATATTCAACTCATGACTAATTTTTCTCAATAACAAAATCTATAAGATCTCTGTTTGCATATTTCTGCTTGTGTATATATAGATATAGATATAGATATATGTACTTTTTAACCTCTGAGCCACCAGGGAAGCCTTAGATATAGATATATGTACTTTTTAGATGTGTGATATTTTTCTGCCCCTGGATGGTATAAGCAAAATTAATTTAAAAGGAGCTATATTTAATTGGTTTAGAATTAAGCACTTATAAAGTAAGTATTCCTAAAGTTCTCAGAAATACAATGAAAGACAACCCAAATTATTTCCATGAGGTTTACATGAGCTGGGAAAATACTAATTATTAAAGCTAACAAATTTGTCAGTTTCATTAAAATAGGCATGTCTTAGAGTTATCAGCATTAAGTGTAAAACTTTTAATCTATCAGGTTTTTTAGTCAAATAAGTTCATGTTACCTCACTTACAAAATCTGTCAGCAAGAAAAATAACCTGGTATGATAAAAATTTTATGTCATAATTTTTAAAAAACTAGTTATTTAAATGTAACTGAGAAAAGAGTTCTTAGGTGCAATAATTATTGCCTTATGATATGTGTTCTTAGCTTTCGAAATCTTCTGGCAACTTAACTCTTTAGGATTTTGCTAAGTTAATGATAACAACATACTGATATCTAGATTATTTTCAAATGGTATAAAATATTGAACACTTCAGTTCAGTCATTCGGTCATGTCTGACTCTTTGTGACCCAATGGACTGCAGCATGCCAGGCTCCCCTGTCCATCACCAACTCCTGGAGTTTACTCAAACTCAGGTCGACTGAGTCAATGATGCCATCACACCATCTCATCCTCTGTCATCCCCTTATCCTCCTGCCTTCAATATTTCTCAGCATCAGGGTCTTTTCCAATGAGTCAGTTCTTCACATGAGGTGGCCAAAGGATTGGAGTTTCAGCCTCAGTATCAGTCCTTCCAATGAATATTCAGGACTGATTTCCTTTAGGATGAACTGGTTGGATCTCCTTGCTGTCCAAGGGACTCTCAAGAGTCTTCTCCAACACCACAGTTCAAAAACATCAATTTTTCAGCACTCAGCTTTCTTTACAGTCCAACTCTCACATCCATACATGACCACTGGAAAAACCATAGCCTTGACTAGATGGACCTTTCTTGGAAAAGTAATGTCTCTGCTTTTCAATATGCTATCTAGGTTGCTCATAACTTTCCTTCCAAGGAGTAAGTGTCTTTTAATTTCATGGCTGCAATCATCATTTGCAGTGATTTGGGAGCCCCCCCAAATAAAGTCTGACACTGTTTCCACTGTTTCCCCATCTATTTCCCATGAAGTGATAGGACCGGATGTCATGATCTTCGTTTTCTGAATGTTGAGCTTTAAGCCGACTTTTTCACTGTCTTCTTTCACTTTCATCAAGAGGCTTTCCAGTTCCTCTTCACTTTCTGCCATAAGGGTGGTGTCATCTTCATATCTGAAGTTAATGATATTTCTCCTGGCAATCTTGATTCCAGCTTGTGTTTCTTCCAGTCCAGAATTTCTCATGATGTATTCTGCATATAAGTTAAATAAGCAGGGTGACAATATATAGCCTTGATGTACTCCTTTTCCTATTTGGAACCAGTCTGTTGTTCCANTGGCAATCTTGATTCCAGCTTGTGTTTCTTCCAGTCCAGCGTTTCTCATGATGTATTCTGCATATACGTTAAATAAGCAGGGTGACAATATATAGCCTTGATGTACTCCTTTTCCTATTTGGAACCAGTCTGCTGTTCCATCTCCAGTTCTAACTGTTGCTTCCTGACCTGCATACAGATTTCTCAATAGGCAGGTCAGGTGGTCTGGTATGCCCATCTCTTGATTAATTTTCCACAATTTGTTGTGATCCACACAGTCAAAGGCTTTGGTATAGTCAATAAAGCAGAAGTAGATGATTTCTAGAACTCTCTTGCTTTTTTGATGATCCAGTGAATGTTGGCAATTTGATCTCTGGTTTCTCTGCCTTTTCTAAAACCAGCTTGAACATCTAGAAATTCATGGTTCACGTATTGCTGAAACCTGGTTTGGAGAATTTTGATCATTACTTTGCTATCGTGTGAGATGAGTGTAATTGTGCGGTAATGTGAGCATTTTTTGTTATTGTCTTTCTTTGGGATTGGAATGAAAACTGACCTTTTCCAGTCCTGTGGCCATTGCTGAATTTTCCAAATTTCATGGCAGATTGAGTACAACATTTTCAAAGCATCAAAAAAATGTCACTTCATTATAGGGGACTGGAATGCAAAAATAAGAAGTCAAGAAATACCTGGAGTAACAGGCAAATTTGGCCTTGGAGTACAGAATGAAGCAGGGCAAAGGCTAATAGAGTTTTTCCAAGTGAACACACTGGTCAAAGCAAAAACCCTCTTCCAACAACACAAGAGAAAATTTTACACATGGATATCACCAGATGGGCAACACTGAAATCAGATTGATTATATTCTTTGCAGCCAAAGATGGAGAAGCTTTATACAGTCAGCAAAAACAAAACTGGGAACTGACTGTGGCTCAGATCATAAACTCCTTATTGCCATATTCCAGACTTAAATTGAAGAAAGTAGGGGAAATAAACCACTAGACCATTCAGGAATGCCCCAAATCAATTTCCTTATGATTATATAGTGGAAGTGAGAAATAGATTTAAGGGATTCGATCTGATAGAGTGCCTGAAGAACTATGGATGGAGGTTCATGACATAGTGATCAAGACCATCCTCAAGAAAAAGAAATGCAAAAAGGCAAAATACTTGTCTGAGGAGGCCGTACAAATAGCTGAGAAAAGAGAAGCTAAAAGCAAAGGAGAAAAGGAAAGATATACCCATTTGAATGCAGAGTCCCAAAGAATAGCAAGGAGAGATGAGAACGGCTTACTCAGGGGTCAATGCAAAGAAATAGAGGAAAATAGTAGAATGGGAAAGACTAGATATCTCTTTAAGAAAATTAGAGATACCAAGGGAACAATTCATGCAAAGATGGGCACAATAAAGGACAGAAATAGTATGGACCTAACATAAGCAGAAAATATTAAGAAGAGGTGGCAAGAATACACAGAAGAACTGTACAAAAAATAGCTTCACGACCCAGATAACCACAATGGTGTGATCACTCACCTAGAGCCAGACATCCTGGAATTTGAAGTCAAGTGGGCCTTAGGAAGCATCACTAGGAACAAAACTAGTGGAGGTGATAGAATTCTAGTTGAGCAATTTCAAATCCTAATTGGACACTAATTATGGAAAATAGATCAATCTGCTTTTGACTTCTTATTACAGAGGGTTTGGGTTTGGATTAAAGATAAACTCGTGTTTGTTAGTGACCATGTCTTGTACTTTACGGAAAAATTGTACCATGAGAAACATGTATGTCTAGAAATTATTTTAAAAATACTTATGAATCTGCCAAAATGCTAAATTAAAATTCAGTTTTTAATTGCTTACTTCTTAGCTTTTATTAAAAATTAAGATTTTTAAGGGTCAAGAATTCTAATTAATGTGTATAATTAAAACTACTCAATTTAATAAGGGAAACATCTGGATATGCAAGAAAAATAAAATACATAATTTTAGTAAAAGAAGGAGTAAAAAATAGAAAAGCATTTTTTTTAAGGGAAAATAATTTTGTCTCAGAAAGAGGCTAAAAGTAAGGAAAGCATTTGACAAAACCTGAATGAGTAAAGGAAATTTTAAAGATGTGTAGGAAAAGAATCTTGAGAAAAGAACTTTATACATGGTAATGCTGACTAATAGAAATAAGTTTAATTAAGTAAATGAGCTTTAATACCAAAAGTAAGCTGCTGCAAAATTATTCAATAGAATCTGAGTTTTCTATCTGCTAAAAGGACAAACTATAAACATAAAAAGTTGAAGAGAGAAATTAAGAGAGAAAATCTTCCATAGTCAAGTTGACTAAAATGGAATTAACATAAGCATTTTTTAAATTAAGCTTTAATACCAATAGAGTATTTATGTAAAACTAAGAACTCCATTTCTTTTGACTGCTAAAAGAACCAAGTTTCTTTGGTTGCTCTTAATAAAGAGATTGTAAAATGTTTTTATTTATCTTTGAGAACTCCGTCTAAAAAGCGAAGATTTTGTGTTTTATCAAAGTAACTTCCTGTGTTGTTTATAAGCTTGACCTTCTCTATTATAAGAGCTAAGTTTTACTTATAATTACTTGACCTTCTGTATTTACCTGTGAAGTTTCTAATTGTTACCATGGTTAAATGCATAAGTGAATATTGTTTTATAGTCAGTAAAGCATCTGCCTAAAATGTGGGAGAACTGGGTTCAATCCCTGGGTTGGGAAGACCCTCTGGAGAAGGAAATGGTAACCCACTCCAGTACTCTTGCCTGGAAAACCCCATGGATAGGGCAGCCTGGAAGGCTACAGTCCATGGGGTTGCAATGAGTTGGGCACAACTGAGTGACTTCACTTATTTACTTAGTCACCTATAAACCAATCTGACCAAGTGTTTAAAAACTTTTTGATATTTCTCATGAAGTGAAGTAGTGTGAAGTATAAGTCACTCAGTTGTATCTGACTCTTTGTGACCCCATGGACTGTAGCCTGGCAGGCTCCTCTGTCCATGTAATTCTCCAGGCCAGAGTACTGAAGTGGGTAGCCATTCCCTTCTCCAGGGGAACTTCGGAAACCAGGGATCGAACCCAGGTCTTGCACATTAGAGGCAGATTCTTTACTGTCTGAGCCACCAGGGAAGCCCAATATTTCTGATAAAATTCCTCAAAACAAAATTCTAAATAAAGTCTTTTTGACTTGAATGTAATTTTAGGATTTTCCCATTTAACTTACATGCAGAGTGTATCATGCAAAATGCCAGGCTGGATGACTCACAAGCTGGAATCAAGATTGCTGGGGATAATACCAACAACCTCAGATATTCAGACGATGCTACTTTAATAGCAGAAAGTGAAGAGGAACTAAAGAGCCTCTTGATGAAGGTGAAAGACAAGAGTAAATAGGCTGGCTTAAAACTCAACATTCAAAAGAAACTAAGATCATGGCATATATTCCCATCACTTCATGGCAAAGAGAAGCGGAAAAAGTAGAAACAGTGACAGACTTTATTTTCTTGGGCTCCAAAATCACTGCAGATGGTGACTGCAGCCATGAAAGTAAAAGACACCTGCTTGTTGGAAGAAATCTGTGACAAACCTAGACAGAGTGTTAAAAAAACAGAGACCTTACTTTGCCGACAAAGGTCCATATAGTCAAAGCTATGGTTTTTCCAGGAGTCATGTATGGATGTGAGATTTGGACCAGAAAGAAGGCTGAGTGCTGAAGAATTGATGCTTTCAAATTGTGGTGCTGGAGAAGACTCTCGAGAGTCCCTTGGACAGCAAGGAGATCAAACCAGTCAATCCTAAAGGAAACCAGTCCTGAGTATTCATTGGAAGAAGTGATGCTGAAGCTGAAGCTCCAATACTTTGGCCACCTGATGCAAAGGGCTGACATTGGAAAAGACCCTGATGCTAGGAAAAATGAGGGCAAGAGGAGAAGGGGACGACAGAGGATGAGATAGTTGGATGGCATCACTGACTCAATGGACGTGAGTTTAAGCAAACTCCAGGACATAGTGAAGGACAGGGAAGCCTGGCTTGCTGCAGTTTATGGGATCGCGAAGAGTGGGACGCAATTTAGCGACTGAATAACAATAGTGCTCCTGGAAAAATCTCAAAAATGTGTTCTCTCTCACCTCGCAGAAAAAAAATATTAACCTAATCACACATATATGGTATGCTGAATTATGCAGGAAGCTCTGCCAATTAAGAATTAATACTAAACTTTCATATTTTTATTTTTTAGGCTTGTAATTATTCCAGACATTATATGGAATTCCTAAAAATCTGATAGGTTTTACCATAATGTTGTCATCATTTTTGTCTTAAAATGTTATACATCACAAAATAACTATACTTCCTTATGAAATAAGCTCTAACAATGGACATTTTTCAGTCTTTCATCATTTGCCAACAGTTATTGTGGCTGAGCTCGTAAAGAATCTGCCTGCAATTCGGGAGACTTGGGTTTGATCCCTGGGTTGGGAAAATCCCCTGGAGAAGGGAATAGCTACCCACTCCAGTTTTCTGGCCTGAAGAATTATGGACTATATAGTCCACGGAGTGGCAAAGAATCAGAGACGACTGAGCTACTTTCACTATTGTTTTACTCAGGTGCTTTTACAAAAGCTTCCTGCAAATGTGTCTCATATTTAGAGAAATTCATGGAAAGAAATCTAATAAATACTCCAGAATAAAAATTCCTGATAACCTTTAAGCTATACCACTGAGCTGGGTAAGAATTTACATAATTCTAATGGAAAAACGCATGGCTTCATAAACCTTCTAAGAAAAGAAGAAGAATTAATTACATAGGACTAAATGAACAAAGAGGATGATTATAATCTTTATGACATTTATTTTAAATATTTCTGATTCTTTACTTTCTTGTTTTCCAGATATAAAGAGGCCTTTCCTCTTAAACTAATTAAACTATGAGAATTTGGTAAATTATCCCTTCATCAGTAGAATTAATACATTTAAAATTTTCTCCCTACCTGATCCTGCAGAACTTGCAAACTTGTAGTAAGTATTCTTATTTTTATAGTAACATGCTTATTTACACAAGCCAGTAAGACTCTCTTCTCTATATAACAGAACACAATTAGAAATACTGATTGTATTACCAAAGTTTAGGGATGTAATATTTGCAAGAGACATGGGTTCCCTGGAAGCTCAGTTGGTAAAGAATCCACCTGCAATGCAGCAGAGCCTGGTTCTATCCTGAGTTGGGAAGATCCCCAGGAGAAGGGAATAGCTACCCATTCCAGTATTCTGGCCTGGAGAATTCCATGGCCAGAGGAGCTGGGCAGGCTACAGTACATGGTGTCACAGAGTTGGACATGACTGAGCGACTTTCACTTTCTTCACTTGCACTTTTCTTTGTATAGATTCAGATATGATCAGACAAATTTAACAAACTAAAGTTGACTAACAGAGCCAAGAAAAGTCCTTTAAAAAAAAACAGCCTGGTAGCTTGCTTACAGGATTCCCAGCAGCCTTATCAGCTGAATAAGGGAGGTCACTTCCTGGCAGGTACAGAAACCTCAAGATATTTTAGGGACCTTAAGAAGGAAGGAATTCCCGCAAACTTAGAGGTATTGCAGATGGTTCTCATGAATGATTCTTGACTTGGCTTGCTGGCCTCAAGATGTATTTAAAATTTCAATTTGAAATCCTTTATGAAAAATTCCACAAAGCAGATTTAAAGAGCCTATATGTTCAATCACTAATGTGATGTAAATAAAACATCTAAATTCTTTGAAACTAAACTTCTTTTGGAAGAAAAGTTATGAACCAACCTAGAGAGTATATTTAAAAGCAGAGACATTATTTTGCCGACTAAGGTCTGCCAAGTCAAGGCTATAGTTTTTCCTGTGGTCATGTATGGATGTGAGAGTTGGACTGTGAAGAAAGCTGAGTGCTGAAGAATTGATGCTTTTGAACTGTGGTGTTGGAGAAGACTCTTGAGAGTCCCTTGGACTGCAAGGAGATCCAACTAGTCCTTTCTGAAGGAGATCAGCCCTGGGTGTTCTTTGGAAGGAATGATGCTAAAGCTGAAACTCCAGTACTTTGGCCACCTCATGCGAAGAGTTGACTCACTGGAAAAGACTCTGATGCTGGGAGGGATTGGGGGCAGGAGGAGAAGGGGACGACAGAGGATGAGATGGCTGGATGGCATCACTGACTCGATGGATGTGAGTCTGAGTGAACTCCAGGAGTTGGTGATGGACAGGGAGGCCTGGTGTGCTGTGATTCATGGGGTCACAAAGAGTTGGACACGACTGAGTGACTGAACTGAACTGAAACTTCTTTTGTAAGCAAATTATACTTAAGTTGGTTATCTTTGGTAAAAATGAGGGAAAGAGAGAATGATTATGTATTCACCTGTATGAATATTAGATTCTAGTGCTTAGGACTGGCTTTTAAGGTTCTGTTTTCTACCTGTAAACTAGACTGGATACTGCATCCTTCTAATTTTCTCCTGTATTTGGCTACAACTCTTCAAAATAAAGTTTCCAATTTCTTTTCTCATCCTTTTGACTTGGAATCATTAAGAACTACAAGTACCCTTTTTTTTCTGAAACCTTGCAAACCATACTGGAACAACTTGATATAAACTTAAGAAAAATGACCACAATAGTTCATGTGTGTTGCTATACTGGGCCACTCAGAAAATATCTCCAGGTACTTTCGAACCCAAATCTAGGAAGATCTATTAGCTTGCCACTCTCTGCCTCACTCCATCTAAAGATGTTTCAAGCTGGACATCTAGAAATCTTCTCAACTGCCTCTCTTCAGACCTCAGAACCTAGGTTTCTGGTTTGCTCCAGTCATTAACAACTTATTAAACACTTGATTGCTTGCATCATAGTAATACCAAAAACTTGGCCTCTGTGCACCAGTGCTGAGTCAAAACTTGGAGACAGAGTTTTGGGTGAGGTAGAAAAGAATACCTCTATTACTTTACCAGGCAAAGAGAGGTACAGTGGACTCAGGTCCTCAAAGTGACGTGCCCCAACCTGGGGTATTTGATGAGGAGCTTTATAGTAATTGGAGAAGGAAATGGCGACCAACTCCAATATTCCTGCCTGGAGAATCCCAGGGACGGAGGAGCCTGGTAGGCTATAGTTCATGGGGGTGCAAAGAGTCGGACACGACTGAATGACTTCACTTCACTTCACTTTATAGTAACGGGCTTCCCTGGTGGCTTAGCTGGTAAAGAATCTGCCTGCAATGTGAGACACCTGGGTTCAATCCCTGGGTTGGGAAGATTCCCTGGAGAAGGGAACAGGGAGTGGCTACCCATTCCAGTATTCTGGGCTGGAGAATTCCATGGGCTGTATGGGTGGCAAAGAGTAGGACATGACTTTCACTTTCATTTTACTTTCACTTTATAGCAATGGTTCAAGGACTCAAGGGAGGGATTGCTGATAAGGATCAGGATGTGTGCAGGGCCTTCATTCCTTTAACCTGGCCTCAGGTGATTTCCTGATGAGCTTGTGTTGTTCATCCTTCATTTATTAGGGATTTTAGTTCTGTAGAAGAGCTCACAAGCATTGTTGTGTGTATTCCTCGAGGTGGAATCAGAACATCGCCCCAAATTACACTGTGGTTTCTTGGCTGCTCCTCACTTGTCTCTGCTTTTCCTTCCTTCCCTGATTAGCCACTGTTTGAATCTGCCATTTGGAACTCAGGGGAGGTCATGGAAGCTGGAAACTTCCTTACAACAAGGGAGGGACACAGTAAGGCTTCTGTTCCTAGGAGCCCCACACCACCCTGCTCAGTTTCAACAGGCCTAACTTTGGATGGACACCTACATTACTATAACATCAAATGAGCTTAAATAAATTGGCCTACTGTCAGGAATGTGGTCCACTTGAGAAGGCAATGGCAAAACCACCTCAGTATTCTTGCCTTGAGAACCCCATGAACAGTATGAAAAAGCAAAATGATACGATACTGAAAGAGAAACTCCCCAGGTCAGTAGGTGCCCAACATGCTACTGGAGATCAGTGGAGAAATAACNGTTTGGCCACCTTATGTGAAGAGTTGACTCACTGGAAAAGACTCTGATGCTGGGAGGGATTGGGGGCAGGAGGAGAAGGGGATGACAGAGGATGAGATGGCTGGATGGCATCACTGACTCGATGGGTGTGAGTATGAGTGAACTCCAGGAGTTGGTGATGGACAGGGAGTCCTGGCGTGCTGCGATTCATGGGGTTGGAAAAAGTCGGACAAGACTGAGCAACTGAACTGAACTGAACTGAACACACCTGACTGTTATTTGTGGGAAAGTCACTTAGATTTGCTTAGCCTTAGTCTTCTAAAGCAAAATAAGACGCTAGTGCCTAGATAACTAGGAAAATTCCCTGAATGTATTCTATTACTGGTCTTAGTAATAAAATCTTGCAGAAGTCTGTGGGGCTCCTGGACACAGAAATTTTTCTGTGTCCCCATATCTTGTTTGTAGGTCAAGGGATACACATAACAGTATATATGATCTTCTCTGCAGAACTAAAACCCGCAACAAATGGAAGATGCTAACTACTTGATGAAGCATTCTTCAGAGAAGATCAGGAGACCACTTGAGGCCAGATTAAAGGAACCACAGAAGCTCTTTAGGACATCACCTGAGGCCAGACCAAGCCCCGAACACAACCTGATCCGTATCACCTGCCCTTGAATCAATCATTGCTACAGAACTCCTCACCAATTCCTCCCTCTCCTCCCACCAAGTTGGGACACACAGGTTTTGCGGCACGAGCCGACTGTGTCCCCCTTCGCCTGGCAAAGCAATACTCTCTTCTACTTCAACCCAAACTCTGTCTCTGTGATTCAGTTAGGCACGGGGCACAGTCACCTAGCTTCCGGCATCTGCATCAGCTGTCTTTTCCACAGTGTTGACACACAACTCATGATCAATAAAAGACAGTGATATTGCTAGGTTGCCTGTTCTGAACTTGCTTGTTCTTAGATGGGTTTCTTGCCCATCCTTTGCTCTGTTCTACATTTCGGGGGGGGGGGGCATTTCCTGTATGCAACTGCATTTCCTAGGCTTCTGAAGGTGTGCAGAATGTGACACCCCAAAATATGCCTCTTTAGCATAAGAATTATTTTCAGCTGGTTATTTTTAAGACAGCAGAAAAGCTCTAAAATCCAAGTAAAAGTTACCCTTTTATAAAAGATATTTACATTCACAAGGGTAATCTCTATTTATAAGAGTGTAATTACCTAAAAACTGGGCTTGCCTCTTGGTAGGTGTTAAGCTGATCGACTCGATCAATCCAAAGTGTGGGAGAAGGAAAAATGTATCATGACTTGCAGCGAGAAAGGAGAACACTGGGGCTCTGTCCCAAAGCAGTGTCTCCCCAACAGCAAAATTAAGGAAGTTTTAAGGGAGGGGCATGGGCTTCCCTGGTAGCTCAGTCGGTAAAGAATCAGCCTGCAATGAAGGAGATCCGGGTTCAATCCCTGGGTTGGGAAGATCCCCTGGAGAAGGAAATGGCAAACCACTGTAGTATCTTTCCTTGGAAAATCCCATGGAGAGAGGAGCCTGGTGGGCTACAGTCCATTGGGTCGCAAAGAGTCAGGCACTACTGAGTAACTAACACTTGATGGGAAGAACAGGAAAAAGTGGGGGAGAATTGAGCTTAGAATTGGGGCAAAGGTCAGAAGACTGGAATTAGGAGGGTCAACATCCTCATTCCATTTGCCACCTGGGTGGGGGTCTCAGTTCCTGCAGAGCTCAAACATTTGTATCCCTTGAGGAACCAGGGCCCTGTGCCAAGGCTGCACTGCTGTTTCCTGGCTGCTCCTTCCTCTCTGCTTTCTCTCCCTTCCCTGATTAGCAGCGGTTTGAATCTGCCCTTTGGAATTCAGGGAAGATCTAGGACCCTGACTGTAACTTATTTCCTACAAAGAAGAAACAGGGGACTCAGAGAGGATTTGTACTGGGAGCCCCTCAGGGTCCTGCTTGTTTTCAATATCTCTTTTTCTGTATCACTGGAGAGGAAGATGATCAAATCTCTAGCAATTTATCAATAAAGAAGGAAATAAATTAAATCTGATTAACAATCTTTCCCTTGTTTATCATGCTTTTCCTGGTCATCTCCCATAACTGGCCTTCCTTTTGCCTGCATCGTATTTTGGTATTTAAGGGGATGGCTTTTGGCCATTTCAACTAGAAAGATGCACAACATGAGAACTGTGAGTTAAGTTTTATTGGGGGCAAAATGAGGACTGCAGCCTGGATGACGGCACCTCAGATAGCTCTGAGAGACTGCTCCAAAGAGGTAGTGGGGGGAAGGTCAATATATGATTCTGGTGAAGTGCAATCAAAAACTTGCTTTACAAAAGGTTTTCTGCTCTTCGTGTGGAGCTGATGTCATCATGAAAGGATTTAGTGATTTTCTAGATGTGAAGACAAGGAATGGGATCATGAAATCAGTGCCTGAAAATACCTATCTAAAAACCTATTCCACCAGTTTCCCTGGAGCACAGAGTGCCTCACTCTCCACCCTGAATTCCCCTCCGTGGGTGTTGAAGGTTGGCAGTTACAGGAGCGCAGAGTTCCATCTCTGGCAGAGGCAGATGGCAAACGTCCTTGTCGTCGTTGTTCATGGCAAATGTTCCTGGCAAGTGCCAATTTGTCACTGACAGCCATTTGGGGGAGTTACTATTTTTCTGGATATCTCCCATGTATACATGTTATTAAACTTCGTTTTGTTTTTCTCTTCTTAATCTGTCTTGTATTACAGCAGGTGTCTCAGTCAAGAACCTAGGTAAGATGGAAAGTTCTTTTTCCTCCTCTGTACTTCTAATGCAGCTGAATTCCTGTTCAACTTGGTCAAAGACAGGCACTGGCAGGATCTGGGGAAAGGAGACGCAGGTTGCTTCCCCATATCTGCTCTGTGTAGAAGGCTTCTGAGACAGGAGCTGTGTATCTTCCATGGCTTTCGCTCTTCCCAGGCAGATCCATCATGCTTCTAGATTCTGCCAGGTGCCCCTAAATTCTGGTAACATCACCTCTTCTTTTGGCCTCTCTGGCCTAGAGTTAGGAGAAACATCCTGCTGTAGCTCATCTCTGGGTCACTCCATCATCTTATGTTTGGTCTCAGCATCTCTTGTCTGCATAAATAATTCCCTCCATGTTATTCCTTCTGTTTTAAATGCTTCAAGTCATTTCTGTCTTCCTGCTTAAATAGAGACTAATAATTGTATTATCATCTTTGAGGTTTTTAGGACTCTCAATTCAAAAAATATGGATCCAATTTCTGACTCCTAGTTCATCATGGATTTACTGGTGTGGCCTTGGCCGAGGCAATAAATAGTACTGTTCTCCCAGTTGTAAGAAAGAGGTGTGCAGAGGGCTTCTATTGCACTAGAAGCCTGCTTCCAAGACTGGGACTCATTTTTTTTTTTTTTATCATTAGTCTTACTAACACATATATCCAGGCTAAGCCAATTACAGGATAAGTTGGACTGGATCCAGGTTGTGGAGAATGAATGGAGTGGCTGAGCAAGGCGGAGGTGGCCTGCTTATCCCATGCCTAGGGGAAGACCAGACAGAAAGGGTCCTCAGACCACACACACAAGGCTTGCCCTGCACTTGGAGAGGTTGCCGGCTCTTCGTTCAGCTGCCCTAAGGCACACAGCCAGCAACCCTGCTGGCTCCGTGAACATCACAGGTTGAAAATCCTAGAAACAGGAACACTCCCGCCTGAGTTAATTAAGATTTCAGCCTCCAGCAGATGCTTCTGTGACTATGGAAAAAAAAACCAAAAAACCCAAACCCAGTTTTCTTATTCCTGAACTCTTCCTTCTCTTCCTGTAGATATGCTCTCTTGAGACTCTAGTGGAAGGAACACTGATTCTGACTCAGTTTTCACTGACCGTCATAACAAGCACAGAGCTCTTATAATCATAACGGTAACATTATCAACAATAATAATAATCCAAGCTGTCACTTCCTAAATGTTTCCTATGTTGCAGGCACCTGGTCAGATTCAGTCAAACTAAACACCTCATTTAATCCTCACTACAACCTAAAAGCAAAATAAATCCCATGTTCCACACTTACAGAAGAAACTCATCTTAGGAGTAGTTATGCTCAAATGCTTGTCACCTTATCAAGGAGAATTCCCCTGACCCACCTTGTCTGAAACAGAATGCACTCACATAGAAGCACATGTACACAGATGTAGTTTTCACCTCATCTGTTCTATTTCTTGTCAAAATTTTCATCACTAACCAACACTTATGTTCATTTTTTATTGCCCATCTTTTCTCATTGGAATATAGATTTTGAGAAGCATGGGGCCCAGGCACAGGCCTGATGGAATCAAAAAGGAGGAGAGCCGTTTATTCAGAAATGTTTACTGAGCACTGACTCAGTGGTAAGGTCTGCCAGCTACAAATTGGCACTTGCCATGTGCACTTGCCATCTACCTCTACAAGGATTAAATCCAATGCTGCTGCAGTTGCTGGCATGCAACACCCCCTGAACGGAGTTCAGAGTGGAGATCAGAAATGAGGGCACTTTTTGTGCTCTGGGAAAACTGGCAGAGCAGGTCTTCAGACAGTTATCTTCAGGAGCTGATTTTATGAGCCCAGTTCTTGCGTCTCTTCATANGAATTAGCTCAGCTGGAATTTCATCACCTCCACTAGCTTTGTTCATAGTAATGCTTCCTGAGGCTCTCTTGACTTTACATTCCAGGATGTTTGACTCTAGGTGAGTGACCACACCATCATGGTTATCCGTCATTAAGACTTTTTTGTACAATTCTGTGTATTCTTGCCACCTCTTCTTAATCTCTTCTGCTTCTGTTAGGTTCTTATTGTTCCTGAACTTCATTGTGCCCATCCTTACATAAAATGCTCCCTTGATATCTCTGATTTTCTTGGAGAGATCTCTAGTCTGTCCCATTCTATTGCTTTCCTTTATTTCTTTGTATTGTTCACTTAGTAAGGCTTTCTTGTCGCTCCTTGCTCTTCTCTGGAACTCTGAGTTCAGTTGGGTGTCTTTCCCTTTATCCCTTGTCTTTCACTTCTTTTCTTTCCTCAGCTATTTGTAAAGCCTCCTAAGACAACCATTCTGCCTTCCTGCACTTCTCTTCCTTCGGGATGGTTTTGGTCAGAGCCTTCTGCGCAGTGTTACAAAATCTGCAGTGCTTCAGGCCCTCTGTCTACCAGGTCTAATCCCTTGAGTATATTCATCACCCCCACTGTATAATCATAAAGGGATTTTATCTAGGTTTTTGACTAGAGAGAGGACTTTTGTTGATGCTAAAGCTGAAACCCCAGTACTTTGGCCACCTCATGTGAAGAGTTGACTCACTGGAAAAGACTTTGATGCTGGGAGGGATTGGGGGCAGGAGGAGAAGGGGATGACGGAGGATGAGATGGCTGGATGGCATCACTGACTGGATGGACATGAATCTGAGTGAACTCCGGGAGTTGGTGATGGACAGGGAGGCCTGGCGTGCTGTGATTCATGGGGTCGCAAAGAGTTGGACACGACTGAGCGACTGAACTGAACTGAAACCTCTAGATGTTTCCAGGTTGCTGGATGCTTCAATCCCAAACCTGGGATACATGAATCACTTAAAAAGCATAAATAAAAACACAAATTAGGACTTCATCTAGCTGCGGTACCTAGCCAGTCTGTCTGGGCTTTTAGTTGTAGATCATGGGAGGAATAAAAGAAATATCTACTTTACATCCCCCAAAGTGGAAGTCCTTTTAACCCTTTAAGTTAAGTACTAACTCAAGTCCTGACTCTCAAATTCTTCGATAATCTGATCCCTAATCACTTTTTCCAATATTTTTGTCCACTCTTCTTTATAGTACGTTTCACTCTCTATGTAAAACGGCTTACCTGTGGGTGGGGAGCTGGGTTTCGATTCACATCATATCACTTCTTTTAGATAAGATATTTGTAAATATCTTATCTAAACTCCTTTGTAAAATATTCTGCTTATGTGTGACATGTGCTCAGTCACTCAGTCATGTTCATCTCTTTGTGACCCCATGGATGGCAGCCTGCCAGGCTCCTCTGTCCATGGTGTTTTCTCAGCAAGAATTCTGGAGTGGGGTGCCATATCCTACTCCAGAGGATCTTCCCAACCCAGGGATCGAACTCACATCTCTTGCACCTCCTGAATTGCAGGTGGATTCTTTACCACTGTACCATCTGGGAAGCGCAGTTTTGCTTATAAGCTGATTTAAACTGGAGTTGAAGGGACTTCTGAAAGCGTCCTGGTACCGTGAAGTAGAAACCAACAACAATGCATCAGAACCATAGTATAACTCTTGCTTATGTCCAGTCCTGGTTCCTACATTACCATTCAGGTAACTTGTGCACATTATATGACAATAATAGGAGCACTTACCTTTTAGGGTTGTTATGAAAATTAAATAAGTCAATTTGTATATGTACTTAGAACAGTACACGACATAGTAAATGGTATATATCAGATTGCTAAATTAAAAGGAAAATCCTGAGTTAGACCCTTAAGTCAGAATTTCTGGGAGCAGTCTTGGAAACATGCCTTTTAACCTCATGCACACTGAAGACCGGGAGCTCTTGCACTAGCCCGCCTTACCTTGCCCTTCAAGGCAAGCCCATCATTCTACATGCTATTTTGTTTTGGTTGTGATTTCTAGAGAAAGCCTTTATGAGGTTTACTCTGTTAACATTTTCTATCCCCGACTAATGAATTTTCTTGCAGTCTGATTAAAACGTCATTTGTTGCAAACTTACCCTTTTTTCAAGGCCTAAAGTTGGTGCTTTATAGGGAAAGACCAGTGAGAGTTATCTGTATGTTCACTGTATGCTCATTCTTTTATTCATTCATTCAGTCATCCAGCAGCTATTTAACGAATCACGTCCTATTCCAGGGCTTCCCTGGTGGCTCAGACGTAAACAGTCAGCCTACCAGTGCAGGAGACTAGGGTTGGATCCCTGAGTCAGGAAGATTCCTCTGGAGAAGGAAAAAGCAACCCACTCCTGTATTCTTGCCTGAGAAATATAATGGGCTGAGGAGTCTAGCTGGGGTTGCAAAAGAGTCAGACATGACTTAGTGACTAAATGATAACAACAACTCTGTTCTAGATATGTGTGTGCATGCGAGTGCGTGTAACTACAATTCTTTCCGGAGGAGGCAAAGTCCTTAATAACAAATGGACTGAGTGAAAGTCATTCAGTTGTGCCCGACTGTTTGTCCGACCCCTTGGACTGTAGACTGCCAGGCTCCTCTGTCCCTGGAATTCTCCAGGCAAGAATACTGGAGTGGGCTGCTGTTTCCTTCTACAGGGGATCTTCCCAACCCAGGGTTAAAACCCAGGTCTCTTGCATTGCAGGAGGCTTCTTCACTGTCTGAGTTACCAGGGAATAGAAGGCAACCAATCAAATGTACATGTGAAAGGTACAGAAAAAAAAGGAATGACAGGCAGGACTTCCCTGGTGGTCCAGAGGTTAAGAATCTCCCTGCCAGGGCAGGGGACACAAGTTTGATCTCTGGTCCAGAAGTTCCCACAATGCTAGGGGGCAACTAAGCCCATGTACCACAACTACTGAAACCTGAGCTCTCTAGAGTCCGTGAGTCTAGAGTCTTCAAGCCAGTGCCATGGGAAGCCTGGTGCACCACAAGGAAGAGGAGCCCCTGATTGCCACAAATAGAGAAAGCCCATGCAGAGCAATGAAGACCCAGTGCAGCCAGACATTAAATTAAATATTCCAGGCAATTAAAGACAGTCTTTCATTCAGAAAACCTTCCAGCCTCAACTCTTCTCTGCTACAGGTGAGGAGAAAAGCTGCCTTATCCCTCTATTCAGTGGTGCAGTGCAGTGCATGACTAGGCTATAGTCACAGATGCTGGTTCCTTAGGAAACAGAAATTCCACGTCACAATTCATTTATGCTGCAGGGAGGAGCTGAATGGAGGAGGCCAGAGGCAACAAGAGGTAGAAGGGCAGGGGACAAGGTGTACCCTTTAGCCATGTACCAAGGTGGCTAACATCCTGGGGCTGGGAGCCAGACAGACTTGTGTTCAGATCCTTATTCTGCCAACTACTGGCTGTGTGAACTTGGGCAATTCCTCCGTAAAATACAGGTATGTAGTCAAGATGTAAAATAAAGTACAAGTAAAATTGCACTTCCCTTAAGGGATTTGGGAAGATTGCTGACATAATGCTTATAAATATTTGGGCTTCCCAGGTGGCTCAGTGGTAAAGAAGTTTGCTGCCAAAGCAAGAGATGCAGGTTGAATCCCTCGGTCGGGAAGATGCCCTAGAGAATTCTGGAAATGACAACCCACTCCAGTATTCTTGCCTGGAGACCCCCATGGATGGAAGAGCCTGGCAGGCTACAGTCCATGGGGTCACAAAGAGTTGGACAGGACTGAGCACACACAACTTGTAATTTTCTATAACTTCAGGGAGAAATTCTGTCCAAGGTTAATGTGAAATTTTGCCTAATTCAATGATTTCTAAGTTCTAAGGGATCTGGGAAGATTACTGATATAATGCTTATAAATACTTAGCCCAACATCTGGCACTTCATTTTTTAAAGAAAAGTAGCTGACATGGGTGGGTTTTTTGACTGATAATGGTAGAGCTGGGTATTTTTGTTTGTATCTGTTTTGTTTTCATTTTTTGTTTATTATCAGAGTAATGAATGTAATACAAGTTCATTAGCAGGCAAGAAAATATCAACTGCTTATTTTCTCCTGGGCCCCTTCACCTGCCCACTTAAGGCACCATGACAACCTACCTAGGACTCTACTGACACAGCTGAAAACCAGTAATGTAGACAAATGAGGCCTTCATGATTGAGTCAAGAAGATTCTGAAGTCTCTTAAACAAGTCTCTCCTTTCCTCCTGTCCCCTGAGGAAGGAATGGCCTAAGAGCCTCATGATGAAATTTGCTGTTTGTTGTTCAGTCACTAAGTCATGCCTGACTCTTTGCGACCCCACGGACTGCAGCACATCAGGGTTCCCTGTCCTCCACTATCAGCCGGAATTTGCTCAAATTCATGTCGAGTCAGTGTTGCTATCTAACCATCTCATCCTCTGCTGCCCACTTCTTCTCCAGCCCTCAATCTTTTCCAGCATCAGGGTCTTTTCCAAGTTGGCTCTTAGCATAGATGGTCAAAGTATTGGAATGAAACTTAATTAGGAGATAATTGCTCTTCCAGTCAACCAGGAATATGTCCTGGTTCAAGGACAAGGTATTTCTTGGGATTGGGCAGAATGTGAAGATGCCGCTTGACCTGTCTCTCTTGAGCATTCAGTGCAAGGCAAGCCTTTCTCTTCAAGTCCTAGAGAATGCATAAGCCATTTTTAGAGCTCTATAAAACACCAGCAGTTCATAAACTGTGGTCTCAGAGGCAGTTGAGTGCCATCATTTTCCATTCTTCAAATCTGCTCCATTCTTTCTGCCCCACGCAACATATACAACATTCGGAGTGATTAGGGCAGTGGAAGGCTTTCAGTGTACTAAGCAACAACTGATCACTGAGCACCTACCATTTATCATTTTCTTAACAGATATGCAGTGTGTGTGTGTGTTATTTGCTCACTCGTGTCCGACTCTTTGTGACCCCATGGGCGTTAGCCTACCAGCCTCCTCTGTCCTTGGGATTCTCCAGTCAAGAATACTGGAGTGGGTTGCCATTCCCTTCTCCAAGCGATTTTCCCAACCCAGGGATCAAACCTAGGTCTCCTGCAACACATAAGTTGTGATGGATGGGAATTAACCAAAAGCAGCAAATCTTTCTACAGAACATAATGTGAACACGTAAAGATCAGAGAGGAAGCATAGAGTCAAGGTTAAGGTCAAGGACCAGTGTCAGAGCATTTGGCTCAAATTCTAGCTCATCCATGGGCTTCCCAGGTGGCACTGGTGGTAAAGAATCCACCTGCCAATGCAGGAGACCTAAGAGATGCAGGTTCCATCCCTGGTCGGGAAGACCCCTTGGAGGAGGGCATGGCAACCCACTCTAGTATTTTTGCTTGGAGAATTCCATGGACAGAGGAGCCTGGTGGACAACAGTCCATAGAGTCACATAGAGTCAGACATGAGTGAAACAACTCAGCACATACACACGCTAGCTTCTCACACTACCTGGCTGCCTGGGTAACCTTAGGATGCTGACAACCTCCATGTGGCTTATCCTCCTCAGCTATAAACACGGATCACATTATTATCATGAAATAATACTGTATATTTCACCAGGGTGTTGTGAAGACCAAATTAAGTTCCTTTTTGCATCTACCTGTTTAATTTTTATAAACTCAGCTCACAATTGCCCTGACACAGAGTATCTCTGGCAACAGTGCATTTCTTTGCCAAAGTTTTAGCCACATGGACCCTTGCAGGTTCCTGAGCCTCAGGTTTGGAGACTAAAGAGACAGGACAAAGAATTACAGAAGATGAGAAGAGAGATCTCTTGGAGTCTATTAAGGAGTTTCCACATATA
Organism: Neotragus moschatus; assembly: GCA_006410615.1. NCBI lineage: Eukaryota > Metazoa > Chordata > Mammalia > Artiodactyla > Bovidae > Neotragus > Neotragus moschatus. Next base: position 665,563 of record SJYA01002938.1, on the reverse strand, counting down.
GCAAAGAAATTGGTATTTGGAAAAACAAGAAATCAATGTGCTGACTGAATCACTCGATCGGTTCACTCACTTATTAGTGCACAGTCTTGCCTCTTGGCATTTGGGAGGGGAATGGATTTTTATTGCTTAATTCCCTGTAAGTGAAGGACTAGTGGATTGTAAAATACTGTTGCTTAACATGTAACATTAAGTATTGAACTAGCAAAGAAAAATCAATTCCAGGTTTGGTTGCTGATTAGCTTTTCTCAGGGAATTGAGAGTAAAGTGCCATTATTGTTCTTCTCTTTAATTCATAAAACACTGTTGTGAGACACTTTTGCAAATGCTTGCTATCCTAGAGCACAGTTTGAACTCAGTGGCCAGCATGCTACAGGCGGTTCACAGGCTCCCTGATGACGGAGTCCCAGCAGCTGCTCCGGGTGACCCAGAGTTTTGGAGAAGAGGGGCTGCTCAGTGCTTGTGCAGGGATTCCAAAACTTCAGAAATTCTTCTCAGGGGCTCTCCTTTGAGCATCAGTTCCCTGCTGTCCTCAGGCTCATTTAACTGGTTGTCTAACCACTGGATGCAGACATTCAAGGCAATAAAACCCCTATCCCCAAGGGGATAAATGTACACATGTAACTGACTCTTGTTGTTGTACAGCAGAAACCAACACACCATAGTAAAGCCATTATATTTCAATAAGAAAATTAAAATAAACTGGAATTCTATGAATCACACAACTACGTAGCCTCTTACTCCCTACTTGTAATAAAGACTAAAAGCTGGCTTAAAAAAAGAAAGAAAAGAAAAAACCTACCTCTGCCTGCAGGTGGTATCTACAGTTAAGTTTGTCTCCATCAATCTTGTGTTGCCATACTGGGACTGTCTGACTCCTGCCTGCCCCTGGACCTGGAGTCCAGCTGTGTGGCAGCCCATTTGGTCTACTTGACTTGGGAAACATTTCATTTCTTATTCAGCCATCTATATCAAGAGAAAGCAGAAATCAACATTTCTATGATATTGTTTATTTTCATTTGTTTTACGTGGATACAGCAACAATTTGGAGCCAAACAGTCCAAATTCAATCAGAGTTTTGTAGCTTTTGAGTGAGATAAGACATACTGCCACCCAAGAGTTCTTTTCCTTTTTCCAAAGACGCTTCTCCGTTCTTGAAGCATCTCTTCTGTAATTTTACTGATTCAATTCATTTTTGAGAGATTCCACTTTTTCAGCTTTCTCATTTTAAATTGCTTGCACAATTTCTGAGTTCAGTCCAGTCACTCAGTCGTGTCCGACTCTCTGCGAACCCATGAATCGCAGCATGCCAGGCCTCCCTGTCCATCACCAACTCCCAGAGTTCACTCAAACTCACATCCATCGAGTCAGTGATGCCATCCAGCCATCTCATTCTCTGTCGACCCCTTCTCCTCCTGCCCCCAATCCCTCCCAGCATCAGAGTCTTTTCCAGTGAGTCAGCTCTTCGCATGAGGTGGCCAAATTACTGGAGCTTCAGCTTCAGCATCATTCCTTCCAAAGAAATCCCAGG
>SJYA01002938.1:610666-661795 GCA_006410615.1 Neotragus moschatus | reverse complement strand
TAAACCTGTGCCCCACAGCTGTTGAGCCTGTGCTCTAGAGCCTGGGAGCTGCAACTACTGAGCCCATGGGCCACAGCTCCTGAAGTTTGCCCACCCTAGAGCCTGTGCTCCAGAACCAGAGAAGCCATCTCAATAAGAAGCCCACTCAGCTGAAGAGTAGCCCCTGCTGGCCGCAGCTAGAGGGAAAAAAGCACGGCAACAAAGACCCAGCATACCCAAAAAAACAAATAAATACTTTTTTTTTTTAAATTGAGAGTTCTTTTGGCAACAGCATAGAGAATGGATGGAAGAAAGGGGACAGACTAGAGGCAAGCAGAGAAGGTGAGGAATTGAGAGGGCGATCTGAACCAGGACACCAGCTGTAGGGATGGAGAGGAGGCAGTAGGTTTGAGATGAAGGTAGAGGGAAGAGTATCCTCCCGTGCCTAATCCAAGCTCTCCTCCTTTCTCACCTGGATCACTGCAGCAGCCTCCTTAGTCATCTCCCTGCCTCCAGTCTCTCCCTTTCCAATCTATCTTCTACCAGAAAGGTTACTCTATGAATCAGCATGGATCCAGTTTACGCAAGTCCTTTAAAAACTATGCCATATTAAGGCTTAGGGCTTCCCTTGTGGCTCAGCTGGTAAAAGTTCCTCCTGCAATACGGGAGATGTGGGTTTGATCCCTGGGTTGGGAAGATTCCCTGGAGATGGGAAAGGCTATCCACTCCAGTACTCTGGCCTGGAGAATTCCAGCCCATGGGGTCGCAGAGTTTGACATGACTGATCGGCTTTCACTTCACTTCAGCTATATTGTTCGTGTGTGCATGCTAATCCACTTGAGTTGTGTCTGACTCTCTGTGACCCCATGGACTGTAGCCCTCTAGGCTCCTCTGTCCATGGGATTCTCCAGGTAAATGAACTAGAGTGGGTTGCCACGCCCTCCTCCAGGGAATTTTCCCCACCCAGGGATTCAACTCAAGTCTCTTAAGTCTCCTGCATCGGCAGGTGGGTTCTTTACTACTAGCACCACTTGGGAAGTCCATCAGCTATATCAGTGATTCTCATCTTGTCCCCATTGTGACACTTAATAACATCTGGAGATGCACTTGGTTTTCACAACTGGAGGTGGGGTGCTGCCACTACCATCTAATGAATGGAGGTCCAGGATGCTGCTAGACATCCTAGAACTTCCTACAACAGACTCACCTGGCCCAAAATGTCAATGGTCTTGAGATTCAAGTATATTGAGCTGTAGTGTAAAACCCCAAGGTCTCTGTATGCTATGATAGAGTCCCAAATTACTTCTTTCTCTCCAGTCTCACTTAAGTTTTAGGGGATTTTTTTAAAGATCTTATGTCCTTGCTCACGCTCTGTCCTTTATGTGAAATGCCTACCTGAGGAATTTGTTCTCTTCTTCCAAGATCTGTTTCAGACAGCCTCCTCTCTGAGATCATCCCAGTTTCCCTTGGGCAATGTTAATATCCACCTTCTTATACACCTGAGACATAGCCCTATCATAGGCCATCCATCCTTTTTCTCTTTTTCGTGTGTATGTTTTAAAGAATACATTAAACTTTTTCATATTATTCAAGTACTTTGATTGAAATAATACAATACAAAATTGTATCTGTGCAATCATCATTTCCACTTTCCCACTTCTCTGGTCTCTCCTCCCTTTCACACTCATAACACTTGACGTGATAGAATGTGTCAACTTTTCTTCTAAGTTAATACAGCTATACATCATCATTTGTATATGATTGATCTAAAAAAATTTTTTGCTGTTTATTTATATGTTATTTATATGTTATTTGCTGTTTATTTATATGTACAACTGGATTTCATGCTTGACAATCTGACAAGTCAATATATATAAATATAATATTTTTACTAATTTGCTTATGCATATATATGCATATATCCGTAGCAAACTAAAAAGAATCATATAGTGAGTGCGGAGTTCTATTTTTCTATCAGAATTGTTTTTTTCCATCTCATTCCCAAGTCCCATAATCATATAATTTGTACTAATGAAACACCTGTGAATTCTTCTCTGCCTTTCTTTATTTCTTGTAACCATTTGAAACTTACAAACACACACTCACATACACACACACACACACACACACCTTTTTTTTGCCATTGTTAGCTTAATAAAGTAGTATCACAAACTCATTTCTATACCTTTCTTTTCTTAATCAACAATACCTCATAGAAATCCTTCTGTTACGCCTGTAATTCACTTTTTTAAGCAGTTGCAAAATGTTCAATAGAATTATATAGATTTTTCAACTCTTTCTTTGTTATTGGCACTTACTTTTTGCCACTCCATGCAATGCTGCTATAAATATCCTGGTATCTGTGTCCTAATATATTGATGTTTTTATTATTAAGGGTGAGATTCTCAGAAGTGGAATGGCTGGGTTGAACAGCATGTATACTTTTAACTTCAAAAGATATTGCCATTTTACTTTCCAAAAGGAGTGTAAAAATTTATACTTCTTTCAGTAACCTTTGAGACAACAGTTTGCCCCTTATGCCTACCAGGAATATGCCAAATTTTCCAATTTTCTCCAAACTATTGAGAGCAGAGTGATATTTTTTATTATACTGACTTAAAATATTCTGACTATAAATGAGTCTGAACCCCTACCTCACATCATATAAAAAATAAAAATAAATTCTATACCCATACCAAGACTGCACAGGAGCATTCTTAACAACATTCTTCATAATGGCAAAAAATTGTCCATCAACTGGAAAATCAATCAACTTATAAATGATTTTATTTATAAGTTGAAATATTAGAAAAAAATTGAAGAGACTATACCTACAAATTCTTAGGATAGTAAAGACTTATAAATTAATTGGGACAGGACTAGTTTCCTTGGTGGCCCAGGTGGTAAAGAATCTGTCTGCAATGCAGGAGACCTGGGTTTGATCCCTGAGTAGGGAAGATCCCCTGGAGAAGGGAATGGCTACTCAGTCCAGTATTCCTTCCTGGAGAATTCCATGGACAGAGGAGCCTGGTGGGCTATAGTCCATAGGGTTGCAAAGAGTCAGAAATGACTAAGTGACTAACACTTTTACTTTTGACACAAAGACTACATAAGGATATACAGGCAATTTGATTGAGTATAATTTTATGATGTTTACATATTAAAGCAAATTTTAAACAGAGTTAAAGGACAAATACAGGTTTCAGGGACATTTGCAACAGAGATGATGATGTGTGCTCAGTTGCTAAGTCATTTTTGACTCTCTTGCAATCCCATGGAGTGTAGCCCACCAGGCTCATCTGTCCATGGGATTTTCTAGGCAAGAATACTGGAGTGGGTTGCCATGCCCTTCTTCAGGGAACAGAGATGATATGCAATGGCTAAAAACCTACATTAGTGAATTAACTCTTCCATGTTGAAATAAAGAGGCAAATAATAACAGAAAAAATGGCAATGTCTGACAAATCATAGAAAAGCAAATACAAGTGGCCAGGGAAAACAAGTATTTTTATAGGTTTATTTTTTAAATCTATTTTTGACTGTGCTGGNAACAGAGATGATATGCAATGGCTAAAAACCTACATTAGTGAATTAACTCTTCCATGTTGAAATAAAGAGGCAAATAATAACAGAAAAAATGGCAATGTCTGACAAATCATAGAAAAGCAAATACAAGTGGCCAGGGAAAACAAGTATTTTTATAGGTTTATTTTTTAAATCTATTTTTGACTGTGCTGGGTCTTTGCTGCTGCATAGATTTTTCTCTAGTTGCAGAGAGCAGGGGTGACTCTAGTTTCCATACATAGCCTTCTCTTTGCAGTGACTTTTCTTATTGTGGAGAACAGACTCTAGGTGCATGGGCTTCGATGGTTGTACCATGTGGGCTCAGTAGCTGCAACTCCCCGGCTCTAGAGCACAGGCTCGGTAGTTGTGGTACACAGGCTTAGGAGATACACGGCCTGTGGAATCTTCCAGACAGGGATCAAACCCGTGTCTCCTGCATTGGTACACGGATTCTTTATCACTGAGCCCCCAGGTAAGCCTGAAAACAAGGATTTTTAGTTAATCACAAAATGAATGCATGATTATTGTGGAAAATGAAAACAGTGAACACTAGTAAGCATTCATAATGAAAAGTTAAGCACCTCTTGTATGAGACAGGCTGGTGGCAGAAAGCAGAAGAACCGCTCAAGGGGTTTAACTGGAAAGAATTCAATTATGGTGCAGCATGCAGAGCGAGTGGGCAGGGAGAAGGAAATTGACAAGACACGGTGAAGGACCAAGCCCCACCAGCAGCAGGAGGCTCTTGACGCACGAGGTTGAAAGTGGCCAGGGAAGAGTTTTAGGTCAACAGTCGGACCTGTGGAATCAAGGCCAAGCTGACGGACAGAAGCTGTGACCACAGAGGAAGGCAGGCTCTACAAGAACCACAGCAAGGCCAGCAGGGTTGGGGAGGACACACCCATTCCCCTCTCTCCTCCTGCCCTCTGATCCAGTGTTGCTGATGCCCATTTGCCAAAACCAACTGGAAAACAGAAGGCAAGAGTATCCTAAGAATCCATTGCATAGAGCTCAACCTCCTGAGGCACAGAGCAGGATAGGAAAGGGTGGAAACTGGTCAGAGGAGGGAGGCAAGCAGAATAACTAGATTCCTGCGTACCGCTTATCCTGATGTCCAGAGTTGGAATAGTGATTACTGACGAGTTAGAGTTTATTCCACCAGCCTGTTTTCTATGCACATTCTTTAATTTTTTGTTTTGTATTGGGATGTAGCCAATTAACAGTGTTATGATAGTTTCAGGTTTACAGCCCATAGACTCAGCCATTCATATACAGGTATCCATTTTCCCGCAAACCAATCCTCCCATCCAGGTTGCACATTCTTATCACTAGGTTTTTAATGTATTTGATCTGTAAACAAACTTTGTGGATCAATAAAGAAATGAAAACAAGAACACCCAAAAGAAAAGAAGGAACATAAACTGACTCTTCATAAATGAAAAAGTACATATGGGTCATATAAGGCTAAAAGAATCATCTGATTTTGTAATCAAATACATGCAAATTAAAACAACAATAAGATGCCATTATTCATCTGTCAAACTGACAAAGAATGAGATTATATATGGAAAATTGTTGTCGAGTGTGGTGAGATAATACATTCACTGATGGTAGGAGAATAAATTGTTTTATCCTTTCTTGAGGGTAATTTGGCAAGATATATCAAAAGGCTTATGCAAGTGTTTATACTCTCTCCCTTAGTAATTCTGTTTCCAGGAATTTATCCAAAGAAAATGTTCAGAAATGCACATGTGATATTATCACAGCAGTATTTATAATAGTGATAATTTTTCAAATTATTCACAATAGGAGATTTGTGAAATNGTCACGACTTAGCAACTGAGCATCAGCAATAATGTACACATACATACATATCTCCATATACATGTACACACACACACACACATATACATTACATGTATAAAATGGGAACTAAATATATTTTCATATATATTATACATATATATAGGCTTATATAGTCATAATTCTATAACTTATAGAGTTAATAAACCACTTTAATTTTTCAGCCATTCTGTCTGTGAAAACAACCATGTTTTGTAAGTGGGGTCAGGAAGATCCCCTGGAAGAGGAAATGGCAATCCACCCCCGTACTCTTGCCTGGAGAGTCCCATGGACAGAGAAGTCTGGTGGGCTACAGTCCATGGGGTCACACAGAGTTGGACACAACTGAAGCAACTTAGCACAGCACTCAGATGAGGCTTAGACAGTGGCAAAAGATATATTTCAAAGAAATTTATATGACCATGAGTCCAAGCTATAGGTTGCTTATGGTCAACCTTCGAAGTTCCAGATTACCCACACCTATGTGTTTGGATCATGGAAATCTTCACCTGTGTTCAGCAAATAAGATACTTGGAATTTGGGATACTCAAAGTCAGGCAAGCAGTAGAGCTGGGCTCTAGTTTTTGTACAAAACAAAGGGTTCAGGCCAATAATGGAAGCACAAGAAGTAGGGCCTGATTCTTAGGTCCAAAGCTCCAGGTAAGTGGAGATAAAGATACGTAAGAAAAGGATTTAATGAGACGCCATTCTATCTCATCAGACTGGCAGTATTGAAAGAAAAAGTCTAAAACTCTAGTGGATGTTGAGAATGTAGCACAACAAGATGCCTTGTTCACGCCTTTTGGCTGTATAAACTGTTACACCCACTTAGGAAAGGGTCTATCACTTACTTGATAGAGTTAAGCATGCATATTGTCAGAGTCAAGTGACTCCATTCATGAGTATTCATTCTAGAGAAACTTTTCACTTATGTCCTGGGAAACAAATTCAATAATGTTTAACAGCAGCAGCATTTGTAATAACAAAAGAGCAGTATTCCAAGTGCCCATCTTCAAAGGAATTATAAATAAATTAAGGTGCAGTTGTATAGCAGAATGCTATACAGCAATCAGAATGAATGAACTACAAAGCCACATGCACGGATCTTTAAAAAAAATTTAAGCACCAAAAGTAAGCTGTAAAAGACTGATTTACCGATGATTCTTTGTATATTATCTAAACCAGGCAAAACTAATGTTTGGGAATGCATACTTCTGTGGAAAATCTATAAAGTAAAGCAAGGAATGAATAACACAAAGTCTGAGCAGCATTTGCCTCTAAAAAGAAAAAAGAGACGTGATCAGAAAGGGACACAGGGGTGACCCTCAAAATCCTGATACTGTTTAATATTCTACTTCTCAAGCAACATCACAGATACATAGATACTTGTTTCAATGTTATTTCAAATTACTTTCATTAAAAATATATTTTTATTAAACTTTTTATTTTGTACTGAAGTATGGCTGATTAACAATGTAGTGATAGTTTCAGTAGGACAGCAAAGGGACTTAGCCATACATTTGCATACATCTGTTCTCCCCAAACCCCGCTCCCATCCAGGCTGCCACATGACTTTGAGCAGAGTTCCACGTGCGATATTGTGGGTCCTTGTTGGTTATCCATTTTAAACATAGCAGTGTGTACCTGTCCATCCCAAACTCCCTGTCATTTCCCCCCATTTTTCCCCCTGACAACCAAAAGTTTGTTCTCTAAGTCTGTGACTATGTTTCTGTTTAATAAGTAAAAACTAATTTAAAATGAAGTACAGTTATGTATCTGTGAAGGAAGGAGGTTGGCTTTCAAATATCTCTCATAGCATCAACCAGAAGAAGATGGGAAAGGTAAAATCTATTCCACAGTATTAGGAGAACATCCAGCCATTCCTTCATAGCCATAAGCTTTCTAGCACAGTTTTTCAAATCCAATATTTGCTGATAGTGGTGAGAAGTAGTACAGAATCTTGCATTCTTTTAGGAAGAACTGAAGCCGTTTCAGTCCACTGGTAATAAAAGTAAGAGCTAATATTAGTTGAGCACTTGCTGTAATCCAACCACTCTCCTAAATGTCCTAATCTGTATAAGAATTACTTCCTTTAATCTTCACAATAGTTTGCTAGACATATTTTCCCAGTGAGGAAACTGAAACTAAGATGGTTGTTTGAAATGAAGAAGCTTGAAAGTGATAAAGGCTGAATTAAAACTAGGTAACATTTGGATCGGAATCCTTTGTTCTAAACAGTGATGCCGAACTGTTTCCCCGACTTTCATATGATTGCATTTAAACACAAGAATCTGAGTTCAGGGCTTCCCTGGTAGTCCAATGGTAATGAATCTGCCTGCTAATGCAGGGGACACGTATTCAATCCCTGATCCAGGAAGATTCCACATGCTACGGGGCAACTAAGCCCACGCGTCACAACTACCGCGCATGCGTTCTGCGCATGCGCTCCAGTGACATCTGCCACTACCAAGCCCGTGCCTCTGCCAAAGCCCACGGTGCACTAGAGCCCAGTGCTCCCCAGCAAGAGAAGCCACTGCAGTGAGAAGCCCGTGCACCACAGCTGGAGAGTATCTCCTTCTCACCACAACCAGAGAAAGTCCCTGCTCAGCAGCAAAGACCCTGTACAGCCAAAATGGTAAGTACTTTAAAAAAAAATAAAAAAAATTTTGGTTTCAGAAGTTTCCATTTAGTCCTCTCTCTTTCTCTCTTTATTTTTACAAAGAAATGAATGCATTCACCCTCCTCTCTTTTGGACCTCTTACTTTGAGCACTAGCTATATATTGTATAGAACAAAGAGTGATGGATTTTGGTGTATGGCTCCACTCATTTCACTCTGTTTTTGATGGTAATTCTTAGAAAGGCCAACTGAGAGAGGCCTTCTGGGATTTCTTCTAATAACCTATTACTAAGCCTATTATTATGAGTAATAACTTTCTCTCTATTAGCTTTTCAACAGACATTTTTTTTTGTATTATTTAGAAGATTTTAAAAATCAGTCTATATCCCCTAATTACTTTTATTTCTAGGTATTTAATCAAAGAAATATCCAGACAGGTGTATTATGGTGTCATTTTCAGTTGTCCAGCATCCCTTCCTTTATTTCTAATTGAAATCCTTGAATTTTTCTTTGGGAAATGATTCTGTCTCTTTGTGACTTTGGTAGGACTGTAAATAAAGATGCTAGGTGCTCTTTTGGCCAAATGGCGGATTTGGAGCAAAGTACACTTTACAGACCTTCTTCCCTAGGCTTCAGTGGAGGTGATTCAAGGTCAGAAAATATTTGAAGTTGATTCATGTCCATAGCCATGGTCTCAATAGACTTTCCTGCTACTTTGATCTTCAGAGTTTCCCAGATCTATCTCCTTTCTGATGTCTAGTCATTTAGTTTGTGATGCAAATTTGTAAGTTTGTAAATTTGTAAGTTACAAATCATTCCAGCAAATGCTNTTTGGACCTCTTACTTTGAGCACTAGCTATATATTGTATAGAACAAAGAGTGATGGATTTTGGTGTATGGTTCCACTCATGTTCATTCTGTTTTTGATGGTAATTCTTAGAAAGGCCAACTGAGACAGGCCTTCTGGGATTTCTTCTAACAACCTATTACTAAGCCTATTATTATGAGTAATAACTTTCTCTCTATTAGCTTTTCAACAGACTCTTTTTTTGCATTATTTAGAAGATTTTAAAAATCAGTCTATATCCCCTAATTACTTTTATTTCTAGGTATTTAATCAAAGAAATATCCAGACAGGTGTATTATGGTGTCATTTTCAGTTGTCCAGCATCCCTTCCTTTATTTCTAATTGAAATCCTTGAATTTTTCTTTGGGAAATGATTCTGTCTCTTTGTGACTTTGGTAGGACTGTAAATAAAGATGCCAGGTGCTCTTTTGGCCAAATGGCGGATTTGGAGCAAAGTACACTTTACGGACCTTCTTCCCTAGGCTTCAGTGGAGGTGATTCAAGGTCAGAAAATATTTGAAGTTGATTCATGTCCATGGCCATGGTCTCAAGAGACTTTCCTGCTACTTTGATCTTCAGAGTTTCCCAGATATATCTCCTTTCTGATGTCTAGTCATTTAGTTTGTGATGCAAATTTGTAAGTTTGTAGATTTGTAAGTTACAAATCATTCCAGCAAATGCTTCATCCTTTCAAGTTAGCCATGATTGAGNAAATATTTGAAGTTGATTCATGTCCATGGCCATGGTCTCAAGAGACTTTCCTGCTACTTTGATCTTCAGAGTTTCCCAGATATATCTCCTTTCTGATGTCTAGTCATTTAGTTTGTGATGCAAATTTGTAAGTTTGTAGATTTGTAAGTTACAAATCATTCCAGCAAATGCTTCATCCTTTCAAGTTAGCCATGATTGAGTTCTGTTCCTTAAAATTGAAGGATCTTGGTTGAAATATCCAAAAATACATTGCAGGAGACTTATCACTGTATTGTTCATAATAGTGGGGAAAAAAAAAAAAAAGAGGAAATGTCTTAATGTTAGGGAATGCTGACCAAGACTGTCCACCTTGGCCTGGCACAATGATAAATCCTTGCTTGAATTGTTTCTTAATACAAGGTTCTGATAAAGAACACAGCACTGTGTTCTTTAACTCCCTATGTGGGTAAATTTGCATTTTCACTGTGAACACATTCACTTTGTTCTGAAAACTAACTAGGAAAAGTTGTACAAAAAGGAGGAAGGAGACACCAGTTCATAGTCTTGTAAAACTAACCTGAAAAATTCAGGAAAAGCCAAAAAGAAGGGGGAGGAGATGGTATGTTCTGGCAACCTCCCAGAAGCCCTCACACTGGAATCCATCTAGGCTGAGAGATACATGTGCCATCAGGAAGGACCCTGAGTCAGACAACATATGAGCCAAGAAAGGTGATTGGCCAGAGAAAACCCAGAAACTAACCCCATTACCATAAACCCTGATACTGCGAACCACATGGCAGAGCAGTTCTCCTGGGTTCCCTTACCCTGTTACTCTTCCCCCGGGGCTTCCCTTTCCAATACTGTCTCTTGCTTTTTCAGTATGAATGTCTCCTCAGATAATTCATTTCTGAGTGCTAGTCAAGAGCCCACCTTTTGGCCCTAGAAGGTGTCCCCTTTCTTGCAATATTACAACGTGAGAATAGTTAAATAAATAAGGATTTATTCAAATAATGAAATGCTCTATACTCAAACTGATGATGCAGTTACATAATTATTGACTTGCAAAATGTTTGCAACATATTGTTAAGTGAAAAGGCAAGTTACAGAATAGTATTTATAATATAATTCATTACACAATATCGTTATACTCCAATGTATTAGTGGTAATCATTCCTGGGTAGGGAGGTTATGAAGGTTATATTGCTTCACTATATTTGCTAATGGTTCTTCAGTGTATTTGCATCTCTCAAGAGGAAAAACATATTATAATTTATGCTCATTTGAACAAATACATTTTTCTAGAGAAATTTTCAAGCTACAGATCTAAGAAATAAAAATGAGATTCCCAAATATATTATTGCTAAGCGTCCCAGTAAAACGCTACAGATTTTCATAGAACTAGATTCTTGCCCCATATTTTTGGCAGTCTAAGTGATGCGCCAAGTCAGAAACAATGAAAACTACTTGAAAGAAAAGTATCAGTGGCTTAAAGAAGGGAAAGAGACTACTGGTCAGCTTTATCACAAATCAGAGTGTGATTAGTTATCCTTTAGAACGAATCAGAGCTATGTAGTGGGAAAGTCACTGAACTGGAGTCAAAAGAAATGGGTTTCACCCTGGATCTATCACTAACTAGCTGTATTTCACTGGACAAGTCACTTAACCTTTTAGTCCTGCTCATACATAAAATGAGAGGCAGAAATAGATTATCTGTGTAGCTTCTCTAGAGCCCGAGTCCTCGATTTATAAAAGGGTATAGAAACTCATTTTTATGTCCAACCGGTTACACTATTTGTCTAGCATCTTCTCTGGTTATAAGATCTGATGTTGAAATGGGAAGCCAATTCAATCAAAACCCATCAGGGTATTAATAAATCAGACATTGTCAGTAAGCTTTTTCTGTCTAGTGGCGAGTTAGTGGTTGGTTCATGTATCACAAGCCCCAAATACCCCCACTGACATTTCCAGGGTGGGTTGGAAAAAAAGACAGTTCCTTTCTTCCAGGATGGATAAAATTGCAAAATAGTGTCCCTTGGATTCATCTTGGTCACCAGAAGAGGAGACCCTGGATGAAAATTATATCCATAGAGAAGGAATTAAATCAAAGATGAGAACAAGCAGAAAATCCTAATATTATCATTTGAACAACTGAATCCAACCTTTCCTGAAATCATTATGATAGCTAATCAATTAACTTCCCTTTTAGAAAGCTTAAGCCCTTTAAAATTGAGTTGCTATAATGATTAATTTTATGTGCCAACTTGATTGGGCTAAGGGATGTCCTGATAGCTGGTAAAACATTATTTCTGAATGTGTCCTTGAGGGTGCTTCCAGAAAAGATTAGCATTAGAATTGGTGAACTGAGTAAAGCAGATGGCCCTCCCCAATGTGAGTGGGTGTCATCCAGTTCGCTGAGGATCCAAATAGAATAAAATATGGACAAAGGGTGAATTTGCTCTCTCTCCTTCTGCTTGAACTGAGACATCCATCTTCTCTTCTCCTGCCCTGGGACAGTGATGCTCTTCGTTCTAGGCTTTCAGATTCAGATAGAGACTTACATCACTGGTTCTAGCCTCTGCCCACTCCTTGCTCCCATTCCAGACCTTATAGCACCAGCTTTCCTGGGTCTCCAACTTACAAATGGCGGACTTCTCAGACTCTATGAGCACATGAACCAATTCCTATAATTAATTAATTAGTTAATTTATTATCTTGTTGGTTCTGTTTCTCTGGAGAGCCCTGATACCATTGCCATACCAAAAGGGTCCTGTTGCTGCTGCTGCTAAGTCACTTCAGTCATGTCCGACTCTGCGACAGCAGCCCACCAGGCTCCCCCGTCCCTGGGATTCTCCAGGAAAGAACAGTGGAGTGGGTTGCCATTTCCTTCTCCACTGCATGAAAGTGAAAAGTGAAAGTGAAGTCATTCAGTCATGTCTGATTCTAAGCGTCCCCATGGACTGCAGCCCACTAGGCTCCTCCGTCCATGAGATTTTCCAGGCAAGAGTACTGGAGTGGGGTGCCATTGCCTTCTCTGAAAAGGGTCCTATTTTATACTATTTCTTTCTAGGTTTACAAACTTCTTTATGAAGTAAAACTGCATAATATTTATTCTAAAAACCAAATCTATAACAAAAAATTTGCCTGCATCAGTTCAGTTCAGTTGCCCAGTCATGTCTGACTCTTTGAGACCCCATGAACCTCAGCACACCAGGCCTCCATATCCATCACCAACTGCCGAAGTCTACCCAAACCCATGTCCATTGAGTCAGTGATGCCATTCAACCATTTCATCCTGTGTCACCCCCTTCTCCTCCTGCCCTCAATCTTTCCCAGTATCAGGGTATATTCAAATGAGTCAGCTCTTTGGATCAGGTGGCCAAAGTATTCGGGAGTTTCAGCTTTAACATAGGGAATTGCTAATCGAATCCTCGTTCTCACAAAAATCTGAGAAAGTAGCTATTATCTTTGTTTTAGAGACATGGACTATGAGGTTTAATGAAATATTAATAGTTTACCCAAGATAAGTGAATCAGTTTGTCTTCCTTTGAGAAGACACTAGTTACTGAAAAATCACTAGTTACTGAAAATTTTTGGATTACTTATTTCTCATGGGATTTGTTTACAAAACTGAAATTTAGTTTCCCTTTCCTTGGGGCTATCATCTAACATTTATATTGCATTCTGGCAAAAATGTTGCTTAGTTTCAACAATCTATTCTATACAAACAAGTGTGTGTGGTAAATGTTAATAGCTGACCCTACACTCTCTTCTCCCACCTCACTGGTAATGGAAACACAATCACATGGGGGAAGGAAATGAAATTTCCCAGCTTTCTTTGCAATTAAGCCTGGTCATTTGACTAAGTCCTAATTAATGGAATGTGGTGTATCAGTGTCATGTGGCAGCTTTCTTAAAATAAAGTGATAATTTACCCTCATTTATCCATTTGCTGCTTGAAACATAAATATGCTGCATGGAGATCTAAGCATCATCTTGGGTCACAATGGATATGCAAGAGGAAGAGACTTGGGTCCCTGAAGATTTGGGGACAGAAGTACCAGAGCAGCCTTGAATGGCCTTCCTCTTCATTTTATACAAAAGAGAGAAATTTCATTGTTTCTTTTCGGCTGCATGCACCAAGCAGCTTGTGGGATCTTAGTTCCCACAACCAGGGACTGAACCTGGGCCCCTGCAGTGAAAGTGCCAAGTCCCAGCCACTGAACCACCAGAGAATTCCCAAACTTCCATTTTTCAAAGGTACTTTAAAAAAAAAAATCTTTCTCACTTTCTATCAAACAATGCAAAGTGGTCCAGTTTATTTGATGAGACAATTGACATATCATAGAACTGTAAGATTTCAGTGCTGCAAGGAAGCTTTCAGGTCATTAAGTTCTCTGTCTACATTTCAGAAACAAAGATCTCAAGTCTTTAAAACAGGGGAGTGCTCTTTCTTTAAAAGAGGGGCGTGCTCTTTTAAAGATGATTCAATAATCATTTTAGTTCTCTTTCCCCTTGATACGACAGACGCACTTACCATTTTAATCCAGTGCCGTACATTTCATGGCACCCACATTTCTCTGAGTATTTAGCCAGTATGGTTTTACCTTCCTTAAGGGATCAATTTTCGTTATTGTTCAGTTGCTAAGGCATGTGTGACTCTATGCGACCCCATGTACTGTAACTCACCAGGCTCTCCTGTCCTCTGCTATCTCCCAGAGTTTGCTCGAATTCATGTTCATGGAGTTGTTGATGTTATCTAGCCATCTCATCCTCTGCCACCACCTTTTCTTTTTGCCTTCAATCTTTTTCACCGTCAGGATCTTTTCCAGTGAGTCGGCTCTTCACATCAGGTGGCCAAAGTGTTGGAGCTTCAGCTTCAGCATCAATTCTTCCAAGAAATATTCAGGATTTCCTTTAGGATTGACTGGTTTGATCTCTTTGCAGTGTGGGGAACTCTCAAGAGTCTTCCCCAGTACCACAAATAATAATGAAAAAAAATAAAACATAAGCTTTGATTTCATATACTCATGAATTTGGGTCCCAATATTAGCCACTTTTTGACTCTGGAACTTCCTAGTTCTTACTCAGTTCAATTACTTGTACATTTCAGTTGATAATACCTACTTTATAGGATCTTTTTAAAAGATGAAGTAAGATAAGTTAATGTCTATGGAAACACCAGTGTTAAATGCATAGTAGGAGATCAGTCAGTCTTATTTTATTCTTTCATATTCTTCCATATATTTTATTCTTTCACAGTTTCACTTTATGGTTTGAATAGTGTGTTATGATGTAATAACTATTTATTTGAAATGCAGACACAATCTGGGTTTGATTCTATTGCCTCATCCACTAGGTATATGAGTCGGATGATACTTAACTTCTTAAATTCTTATTTTTCAAGATTCAAAATAGGTTTAACTGTCTATCATGTGAGATGTGACAATGATTAGAGGTAACTGGTCCAAAGAATCAAATATATGGTCAGTGTTCAATAAACAGAAGCTGTTATTAATGTTGTGATCCCACTGGGACTCCCTGAAACATACATATCTTAATATATATCTTAATATAACAGAAGTTTCTGGATTCACTGTGTTAATGAGAGGAAGATTAACCATAATCTTACTTGGGGGTCTTCAAAAATTTTTATTGAATGATGACATGATGTGATGACTCAAGTTCTCTTTAATTACATTTAGAGGTGCATCATTCGTGTGAATGCATGGCAAAAGCCACCACAATATTGTAATTAGCCTCCAATTAAAATTAAAAAAAAATTTTTTAAGTAATTTGAATTAGCTTGATCCCTTTTGGTTGTAATGAACACCTACATGATCACACACCCCAGAAAACTTATTGTTACAGAACTGAGAAGTTCAAGGAAGGCCCAGCCATGGCTGAATCTACATATTTAACCTGTACATCCTTATGATGCCATTATGCACCTTCTCTCCCTTCCCCTCCTCCTGCTCAAAGCCCTGCCTACATCTGTTTTGGCTTTTTTGCTAGTTAGGCTTCCCTCACATGATGGGAAAGATGTCGACCAATAGCTATAAACTTCCATTCTCGCCATCTATTAAAAGGAGAATGTCACTCCTTAACNATTGAGAAGTTCAAGGAAGGCCCAGCCATGGCTGAATCGACATATTTAACCTGTACGTCATTACGATGCCATTATGCACCTTCTCTCCCTTCCCCTCCTCCTGCTCATAGCCCTGCCTACATCTGTTTTGGCTTTTTTGCTAGTTAGGCTTCCCTCACATGATGGAAAAGATGTCGACCAATAGCTATAAACTTCCATTCTCGCCATCTATTAAAAGGAGAATGTCACTCCTTAACCGTGTTTGAAAATTAAGTTAGCAGAAAAGAAGTAGATTATGAAGACCTTTGTGTGCATATCAAGGAGTGTTGGCTTCATCATGAAAGCCATTGAAACCACTGAAAGTTTTCAAATTGGGAATATTATTTCTGCATAACAGCTTCCCAAGTGGCTCAGTGGTAAAGATCTGCCTGCCAATGTAGGAGATGCTGGAGATGTGTATTTGACCCCTGGGTCAGGAAGATCCCCTGGAGGAGGAAATGGCAACTATTCCAATATTCTTGCCTGGGTCAATTCCCTGGATAGAGGAGCCTGGCGGGTTACAGTCCATGGCGTCACACAGAGTCAGACACGATTCAGAACGCACACACAATTTCTCCATGATAGAGCATGTAGGAAGGTGAAAAGGGAAAGAGAAAGTGTTAGTCATTCAGTCGTGCCCAACTCTTCGTGACTCCACTGTTGGTAGCCCACCAGGCTCCTCTGTTCACGGATTTCTCCAGGCAAGAATAGTGGAGTGGGTAGCCCTTCCCTTCTCCAGGGGATCATCCCAACCCAAGGACTGAACTCGGACCTCCTGCACTGCAGGTAGATTCGGTACCGTCTGAGCCACCAGGAAAGCCGAGAGAATAACAAGTGTAAAAGCATGGACATGAGTTAGAAGGTAGTTGCATAAATTAAAGTGGGGCATTATGTCATGAGTTATAACCATGGCAAGGGAGTCAGAGAAGGTAATTCTGAATCCAGAAATAGTTCTGAGGTCAAATGATAGAATGTGGCAACTTCTACAAGAAGGAGAAATAGAGAGAGTGATTCAGGGTATTTCTAAGTTGAGAAAATTAGATCCTAGTGGAGTTACCTGAAACTGATCATCTAAGAAGAATGTTGGTAGGAGGAAGTGAGGAGTTCAATAGACAATTTGCGTATGACATGTCTCCACAAGCGGAGATGTTTATAAATCAAAATATGTCCAGAGCACTGTAGAAATATGGCGACCAGAGAAGTAATGTGATGAAGAATTGAAGACAATTCTGAGTCACACTTCAAGTGAATAATTGACAAATTAGAACAAATTCAGGGAAGGAAGACGTGACAATTAGGTGCACGAAAGTTATTATTAGGTGGCCAGATGCTTTATCTATCTGCTTCTTAGTGTTATGGTGAATGATTAAAGAATTTCAATGAGTGCAGGACTTTCTCAACATTACTAAATACTAAATGAAATGAAACTGTTATTAAGAATCAAAGAATGAGAGTTACTTGATTCTAAAAAAGCAGATAATAAAGCTACTAAAGGATTCAGTGATACACAATTATATGTATAGGGTTTCCCTCGTGGCTTAGTCAGTAAAGAATCCACCTGCAACATGGGAGACCTGAGTTCGATCCCTGGGTTGGAAAGATCCCCTGGAGGAGGGCTTGGCAACCCACTCCACTGTTCTTGCCTGGAGAATCCCCATGGACAGAGGGGCCTGGCAGGCTGCAGTACATGGGGTTGCAGAGTCGGACACAACTGAGCGACTAAGCACAGCACATTACAAATATATGTATATCAAATCATTGTACTGTACACTTCAAATATGTTATAATTTTCTCAATTAGGCTCCAAGAAAGCTAGGAAAATTAGAAGTCATTAACAACTATTTTCAAGGAGTAGGAAAAGAAATTCTCTGCCTACAGGTAAAGAGCATCCTGAGAACGCTCTCCATCACTCAAGAAACCCTGCTCATGACCTTTGGGACTTTGTAGAAATACATTTCAGAGGTAAAAGAAGAGCAATGTCTAACAATGTGCATTAGACCCAGAGAGAATTGAAAAATATAACGTCAATTGTCCCCTATTTGCAATTGAATACCTTCTGCATATGCCTAGTGAGGCTTGTCAGGCTAATGAAATTTGGCACCTAATCGCATTTCAATGGGAAATGAATCAGAAATTAGACTCACAGAAATTTTAGTGCCGTGAAGTGCCTTAGAGATGTTTGGTACAACCCACTTACTTATAAGTGTGAAAGTGAAGCCCAGAGAAGTCAAATGACATCCTCAAAGCCTTGAAGCTAGTTTTAGTGAAAGAGTTAAGTGTCAGAACCAAGTCATCTGGAAGACATCTGTTCTCTTTCACTCTAGAAAATATATAGATGTTACTGCCAGTCCATGGAAATGATTTACCTTCCCATGAGGATACACATAAAAAAGAAAATAATGATTTATTTGTAAAGGGATAGCTTTCTTTTTTTTTTCTTTAAGTTTGCAGAAATATGAAACATTCAACTTTTCTCTAAAAATCAGTAATAGGAAACACTCTTTTCACCAAGTAAGAATTAAAGAGCTTGTTTGGAACATTGAAACAAGCTTGTTTGGAACCCTGAGAAAGAAAGGCAGAGACCAAAAAGAAAAGACAGAGAATCAGAGAAAGAAAAAGACATTTGCTAGGGTGTAATAAGGAATAGGGAAGGTAGAAGATGAAGAGAGAAAAAGCTCAGAAAAGAAGCAGAGAAGAGCAGTAAGGGAAGAAGAGAGGAAGCAATTGAGAGGAAAATTTGAAAACCCAAGTGGAAACCATGAAACCTAATATTAGGAAGAAAGTGAGCAAAGAAGGTGAAGCATACTCCAAAATCAGAGAAAGATCACAGCGGGTATAAAGTGAACTTACTGGATCCTGCAATATTGTATTAAGAGTTATTTTCTGGCCATACACCCAGGAGACTACATTAGAGAAAATCATGGCCAATTAACACTAACTTTTGGATACAACCCACTTGTATATTCTATTTATCGGTTTTAGTATTTTCTATTTATCATTAATAAGTAAAGTATTTTCTATTTATCATTAATAAAGATTAATAGCTACCATGTTAAAGCTCCTACTGTGTACCAGGCGCCCTACAAGGGTCCGTGCTAACCCACAGAACAGGATGCCAAGCATTATCACGTTTCCTGACCAGAAAGCCAAGGTCTTGAGAATTTAAGTAACTTGCCCAAACTCATCAGAAAACAACTTTCTTCTTTTAAAGTGTTATTATATGAGGGATAAGGCTAGTTTCTTCTCCAAATGGTAACAAGAAGATTTTACAGATTACAAAGGAAGAACTTTGATTTTAGAAATCCTTTTGTTCTGTAATTTAGCACCAAACATTATTTTTGGAGTATTCTGGGCATTCAAGCCGCACTTGTTGAATGGATCCACCAGTGTTTGTTGAGAATTATGCATCCCATACTAGACATTGACAATTCAGACATGACTACATATATAAGCGGGCTTCCCAGGCAGTGCTAGTGATAAAGAACCCGCCCGCCAATGCAGGAGACACAGGAGACCTGGGTTCAGTCCCTGAGTCACAAGGATCCCCTGGAGAAGGAGATGGCAACTCACTCCAGTATTCTTGCCTGGAGAATCCCATGGACGGAGGAGCCTGGCAGGCTACAGTCCATAGTGTCACACAGAGTCAGACGTGACATGCACAATATATAAGCAATTCAAAGGTGGTGTGATAACAATTGAGATTGTGATTAGAAAACCCACATAAACCAAACAGAGCAGTTTTTAGGGTTCTAGACCCTGAATTTTAATTTCTTAGAGGTGAGAGGATTATAGTGTAACATTTTCCCCAGGTGACTCTTATACACATTGTTGAGAACCACCACAGGGTTCAGGGTTTCTTAAATTTGCCCAATCATACAATCCCTGAAGAATAAGTATATAAGTTCAGGGTCCCAGCCCAGACCAAGAGAATCAGCGTATCTGGGGCTACTGTCTGTGTCTTCATTTCCTGGCCAGCTGGGGCTTGCTGAACATTTGATAAATTGCAGAAACCCAATGAAATATTGTGGGAGTGAGTATCTCCCAATTATACTGAGGACAGCCCTGATTGCAATTTTCTTTCAAAATGACTCCTGAACAAGAATTCCTAATACAATCATGATAATCATTAATTAGAAACTTTCTCTCTGCAGGGCACTGGGCTAAGATCGTTCATTTCAAATAGCATCTCATTACACTCTCACCACAACAGGAAGAGGTCAACATTCTTAGCATACACTTGTTAGAAATGGGGAAACTGAGAACTTGGGAAACATTTCTAAGATTACCTAGCTAGGTCTGAGAGAGCCAGAATTCAAATTCAGGTCTGAATCAATGGAACTCTCCATCAGCAATGACTACAATCCTTTATTGACCACAGTTTTGTTTATTCCACTCCCAACCTCTCATTTGCCTGGGTTTCCATACTTTCCCTGGCTTTCATAAAACCAACCTCCCTAGGAACATTTTCCCCCCAGGCTAACCATGACCTTTAGCTCCTGATGAAATCTGCTAGGCTATGTTTGCTTTGGGGTGAAGCTGGACTAACAGTGGAAGTTGGGCGGCTAATTAGGAAGTTGTAGGATCATAGGTAAGTCTTGTAACTGCAGGCAAGTCCCCGGTCATTTTCTCTGTCAAGTCCGGATATTGAAGTATACCTTGCTAGGCTGCTGTGGGAATGAACCAAATAACATAAATAAAGAAACTGGCACCTGTCTGGCAGGGCTGTGACAGACATTAATTCCCTCCCCTTCTCCAACTGCTGGAGCTGAACTTCACACTAAATCTGAGTGGCAGAAAGTTCTATTGTCACCAGGAATTAGCTTGTGAGTGCAAGAAGGCTCACGCTCACAGAATGCTTTACGTCTACTTTAAGTGTGTTAAAGACTATGACCTTCCTCTCATCCGTCTACATTCCACTCCCCTCACTGTACGCGGAGCTGTGTCTGGCATACAGCAAGTATCAAATGAATATTTGAGTGAAAGACTTTGCAATGAACACGTGGCAAGTCTGGCTACATCCACCATCTATCTTAAGTTTTCTTGCAAGTGTGGAGAGCTTAGCCTTGAGGTTTAAAGCACACGGAGGCTTGAATCAGAACACCTGAGATTAAATCCTGCCTCCTCCATTCACTACCTGTATCACCTGGAAGAAGTCACATAATGCCTCCGTGTCTCAGTTTCCTCATCTGCAACAAGGGGATAAGATACCAACATCTTGGTGTTGTCATGACAACATAATGAATTAATACTATTTAGAACAATGCCTGGCAAGTGGTACATGTGATAAGCAATCACTTCTTGTTATAATCTCTGCATCTTATGGACGAGAAAGCTAATGCTCAGAATGTTCATATGACTTGTCTGCAGTCATAAAGTGGACCTGTGACAAAAACAACCATCTTGGACATCTAGGGCTAGGCTCTGGTCAATAATCTGGGCATCTCAAGTGTTCCCTTGGGATTGGAGAAGTGCTGTGGAGGGTGGAAGGCAGGAGAGGAAAGCAAACGTCAAGCATTTTCCAGGAGGGAGCAAGCCCCTTTACCCCTTATCTCTGGGGAGTTTTTAGCTCTCCCCCATCTTCCTTGACCGCCTGCCCCCATAGGCACACCACAAGCTGCTATTCTCACAGTTGGCAAGCGATGGGATGCTCAACACCCGTTGAAAGAAGTGACTTGTGCTAAGCACCCATGGTCTTAACACAGCTTTATTAAAAACTAAGTTGCAAATTATCACACTCACTGGGAAAGACTTGCTTTCCTCCCAATTACAGCTAATAGAAGGAAACTAATGTAGCAATTAATGTTGCTGTTCTTACAGTCCAAAGTAAAGTGTGCAGGGCCAGAGTCCCCTTTCTAACCATAGCCTGATGACAGAACCAGGGCCTGGAGCTTAATAAAGTTTTGCTTTGCCTGCGTTTAAACTCTCAGGCCATAACTGACTTAAGAAACACACAAAAGAAGAGATTATTTAACATTTTAGAGGTTCCCGTGAGCCATAAATCATTTTCACACATGCCATATTTGTTGAAAAGGACAGAATACATTCAATTTTACAGTATATTAAGCTTCATCTAATTTGAACGTAAGAAGAGACCAGCAAAATAAATGACCAATTTCTGAAGCAGAAATTACCATTTGGTTGGTGCCATTACAGAGCTGCTGGTATTTTATCATGTTCTTAACATAATATTGCTTGTCTAGCGATGCGTAGTTATAATGCTATTCCAAATTAGAAGGCGGTGAAAGAGAAGAGCGTGCTTTTTTTCCTTTTTTTTAATAGGCATCATTTGTCAGATGTTATTCTGAGGGCTTTGTGCTGATGATAATATGCAGATTAAAGAAGAAGTAAGTCAGGAAGAAGGAGCTGCCGCCAGGAGGAAAGAAGTCCCCTCTTTTGGGCTTCTAGGAGCCTCAGGTATCAGGGAGAGAGGGGTGGCCACAGTGCCAGACACAGATAGCAGTAATTAATTTGCCCTGGTGATGTCCAGGAAAAGGAGGCTCATGCTGCTGGACAAAAAAAAAAAAAATGAGCCCCAGAATTCCACCATGGGGGTCTTAGCTCGGGCGGTAGCGATTGTAATACCCACTGGCAGCATGGCAAGTCATCTGTGAGATGTTTCACATTCGTTATCAGGCTGGATGGTCAAAGAAAGCCCCAGAGGTCATCACTTCATTCCCTAATTAAAGCTAGGAAAAGCTTTATTTTCTTGGGCTCCAAAATCACTGCAGATGGTGACTGCAGCCAGGAAATCAAAAGATGCTTGTTCCTTGAAAGAAAAGCTATGACCAACCCAAACAGCATATTAAAAAGCAGAGACGTTACTTTACCAACAAAAGTCCATCCAGTCAAAGCTATGATTTTTTTCTGTAGTCATGTATGGATGTGAGAGTTGGACCATAAAGAAGGCTGAGTGCCAAAGAATTGATGCTTTTTAACTGTGGAGTTGGAGAAGGCTCTTGAGAGACCCTTGGACAGCAAGGAGATCCAACCAGTCCATCCTAAAGGAAATCAGTCCTGAATATTCATTGGAAGGACTTATGCTGAAGCTGAAACTCCAATACTTTGGCCACCTGATGTGAAGAGCTGACTCATCGGAAAAGACCGTTAGGAAAAGAGGGGCAGGGAGCCAAAGTCTGGCTGGTCAAGTTCTGTTCATCAGTTCAGTCATTCATTTGACAAATGGTAAGGTGCCAGGCTCCATGCCAGGTTCTATGAATAATAACAGAGCTTGGACTCCAATTTTCTGAAAAGCTCATGGTTTAAAGAGATCTAAACTAAGCACATGAATTAAATGCATGGATTGGAATTAAACTGCCTGGATTTGAATCCCAGGTTGTCATTTACAGCTGTGTGATCTTAAGGGGATTACTTAACCTCTCTATGCCTCACTATTTTTATGCAAAGAGAACTTACTAGTACTACTAAGTACTACTAGTACTACTAAGAACTTACCAGTGCCACTTATAATAGACTTGTAGAAGTGAAATCAGCTAGGTTGTACTTGGACAATGCCCAGCTCACTGTAAGTTGTTATCTGCTTTATGTCACACCAGTAAACTCTTTGCCACTGGTTAATCCAGGTCACATCATCTCTCACCTGGAGTTTCCTGCATGCAACCTGGTCTTCCAGGCTCCTCCAATCAATTTTGCATAGAGAAATTCTTTGGAACTTTGTAGAGAAAAAAGTCGATCTAGTTGTGCCCTCTTCCCATTTGCCTTTGGATGAAGTCCAAAATCCTTTATCCTAGCTGGAAAAGGTCTCTACTGCCAGATCCCTGCCCATCTCTCCAGCATCACCCACCCCCTCTAATCTATGCTACTCCCCACCATACCAAATGATTAACTACTCCAGAGTTTTCTAACTTCTGTCTCTCATTTTTTTGATTTTTGAAAAGGATAATCCTTCTTCCTAAAAGTCTTATTCATGTTTAAGGTTAAAAAGCCCTCCTCTGGAAAGCTAACATTCATGTTCAAGACTAGCTTAGATGCTGCCTCTTTCCCCACCTTGGGCTTCCCTTGTGGCTCAGCTGGTAAAGAATCCGCCTGCAATGTGGGAGACCTAGGATCAATCCCTGCGTTGGGAAGATCAGGAGAAGGGAATGCCTACCCACTCTAGCATTCTGGCCTGGATAATTCCATGGACTGTACAGTCCATGGAGTCACAAAGAGTCAGACATGACTGAGCAACTTTCACTTTTACTTCCCCACCTTGAATTTAGCTCCTGGACCTAATTCCCACATATATGCACAGGCTTCATACGAGCAGAAACCAGCAGAGTGTCCAAGAATTCAACTCAACTCAATTCTGACACAATTTACCCAGAGATAGAAGCAGATTCCCTGGTAGCTAAGACAGTAAAGAATCTGCCTGCAATGCAGAAGATCCAGGTTCATTCCCTGGGTCAGGAAGATTCCCTGGAGAAGGGAGTGGCTACCACTCCAGTATTCTTGCCTGAAGAATTCCATGGAAAGAGGAGCCTGGTGGGCCACAGTCCGTGGGGTCTCAAAGAGTCAGACATTACTGAGTGACACACAATTTCAGAAGTAGATTCTACAGGTTAAGGACTCAGTCCCCTAGTCCACCCTCAACTTCAGATGCCAATCAAAAACCCAGCTTGTCACCTGTAATTGATCCCTTTCTTGAGTGCCATTAATTTACTAGAATGACTCACAGAACTCAGGAAACCCAATTGCTCACTAGATTATTGAAGTATTACAAAGGATATTAAATGGTAGAAATCAACAGCCAGAAGAAGAGATACCCAAGGTGAGGTCCTAGACGAAGGAGCCTCTGTCCTCGTGGACTTGGGGGCTTGATACAGTGGCACTGAGGCAGGAGATAGAAGAGCCCCAGGCTGAGCAGCTAGAGCCTGTCCTCTGTGGACAGACACTTCAAAATAGCAGGAGCAACAGAGGAACTGAGCCCTGCCCAGATAAAAGTTGTTGTTGCCATTGTTCAGTTGCTAAGTCGTGTCCGACTCTTTGAGATCCCATGGACTGCAGCACGCCAGACTCCTCTGTCTTTCACTATCTCCCCGAGTTTGCTCAAACTCATGTCTATTGAGTCAGTGATGCCATCTAGTCGTCTCATCCTCTGTCACCCCCTTCTCCTCGTGCCCTCAATCTTTCCCAGCATCGGGGTCTTTTCTAATGAGTCAGCTCTTCGCATCAGGTGGCCAAGGTATTGGAGCTTCAGCTTCAGCATCAGTCTTTCCAATGAATTCAGAGTTGATTTCCTTTAGGATAGACTGGTAGGCTCTCCTTGCCATCTAGGGGACTCTCAAGAGTCTTCTCCAAGATAAAACTTAGAAACCACATATTTCTCATTTTCAAGGTCAAGAAGCCCTTCCTGACTCTACATATGTAGAAAGTCTTGGAGGTCAAAAAAGCAGTGATGTCAACCTACCCATAGGCCTCTTTGCTAGAATCCATCTTGGCTAGGAGATGCTCATGAACACATGGGAGGATCCTCTGCCAGGCAAAGCAAGATGATTGGTCACAGGAAACCTGGAAGAAATGCCCCATAAAGTGATTTTAGACTACCTTGAGGGCACGACTCCCTCTCTGAGTCTGCTCTTGTGTCTATCCACATGTACTCTTTTTCCTCCTAATAAACACTTCACTTGTTCACTTCCCTTGTCCACCATTTCTTTGTGGAAATTCATTTTCTTCAAAGCCAGAAGGCCAGGGTCTTTGTCACTGGTCACTGTTCCTGGTGGTCTAGAGGCTAGGGTTCAGTACTCTCAGCCTGATTTCAATCTCTGGCCAAGAAACCAAAATCCTGCTTCAAGTTACTGACAACTGAGGCCACTGGAGATCAGCACATGGAAGGATTCTGGTTACCCCACATTGTAACTCTCAGAACCCCTCCTTGTGGGTGTCTGTGGAGGCTTCATCATATAGACATGACTGATTCACTCATTGACCATTGATGACTGGTTCGACAGTTTACCCCTTTCCCTTCCTGGAAATCAGGGAGTAGACTGAAACTTCCAACCCTTTATTCACAGTTGGTTTCCCTGGCAACTAGCCCCCAACCTCAGGTGCTTTCCAAAAGTCACCTTCGTGACATGAACCCAGTTGTGGTGGAAAGGGGCTTATTATGAACATTCATTTCACCTTTATGGCTCTAAAGTGTTTTCAGCAACTGAGGACAAGAGAGCAAATATTATAATAAAAGACACTCCCATTGTTCTTACCACTCAGGAAATTCCAAGGGCTTCGGGAGCTGTAAGCCAGGAACTGTGGGTGAAAAGTAAATACATATGAGAAACACATGTTGGTCATCTGAATGACCAAATATGTGTATTTCTTATAATCACAATATTGCACTCCCAAGGCACCTTGTATAAACTAAGTCACTTATATCCCAAGTACCAAGCACAGGACCTGACACAAGGAAGGTTCTCAATACTTGTTGGTTGAACAGATGATTGAATGAATGAGACCCCAGCAGCCTCTGAGCTTGGACCTTGATCTCATCCTTTGTAACACCCACAGTAAAGTGAGAAGGGGCTCAGGGCTGGTGCTGTGCCAAGGTGTGCCAGGCTGAGGCTCCCCGCAAGCCTCAGATTTATGCCCTATGCTCCTGTCTGTAGGGCCAGCCTCCCAGATCACATAAATCACCATGCAACAATCTGGCTTCTGAGCTGGGGAGCCTCCTAAGCTCATAGCACTTTGCAGAGGAGCCGCTGGAATTAGGCATAAATCCACCTCTTGATTGAATAAGCAAACACCCTACTGCTCAAAATGATTTACTAAATTACAGTGTGCAATGGTAGGCTTGGGAGATTTGAGCATGAACCTGCCTTGCAATCAGACCTCCTCTAACAATGTGGCTTCTCCCAGCTCTGCTCCGCTCTGGCACCACCTGTGACTTCTCCCCGCCCCCTTGCATGATCAACATTCATGGAGCCCTAACATCTCACCAGGTTAGCTGCTTACATATGAATCAGTTCATTTAAGTTTAATCTATGCAGTGAACCCCACAAATTTGGTATCATTTTTTTCTCCCACTTTTCAACTGAAGGAACCAAGATTCAGAAAGGTTAACCAACACCCAATATCACACAGCTAGTAAGAGGCAGAGTTGAGATTCAACCAGCAAAACATTCATCAACAAACCCAAGAATATGTCTACTGCAGCCTAGATTCTGTTGTCCTGTTTCTTCTTTGTTCACAAATGCCTCTTTCCACTTCCTCTTTTTTTTNGATCTGCCCTTGTGATACTCACACTCTAGTGAAAAGAGATCCATGTCTCACGAGTAAGCACACAGATGCATAAGATACTCTTAGAGTGCACCAAGTGTTACTTGGGCTTTCCTGGTGACTCAGACAGTAAAGAATCCACTTGCAAAGCAGGATACCCAGGTTCGATCCCAAAGGTGGGAAGATCCCCTGGAGAAGAAAATGGCAACCCCTCCAGTATTCTTGCCTGGAGAATCCCATGGACAGAAGACCCTGGACTATAGTCCATAGGGTCACAAAAATTCAGACACAACTAAAGCGACTTAGTATCCATGCATGCGCAAGTCTTATTTTGGACAGAAAGTAGGGCAAAGGGGTAGAGTGTGAAAAAAGGAGAGGCTGGTGTGGCTGATTTTGGTAGGAGGCTCCTTCCGTGTTTCTGAAACCTATCCAGAACCCGCATGTGAAGTAGGACAACCCAAGCAAGGAGACTGGGGGCTGTCAGGCAGGTGGGATCCACAGTGAGAGGAAAGGCAAGAGTGAAAGAGTCACAGCTAAGACATGTGGCTAAAGAAAGTCCAAAGTCAAGGATTAAAGCTTGCGGGGTGATGGGGGCTTGGGAAATAGAGGAATCTCAGCAGAGATCGTCAGTGCTGGCTTCCTACTGGAATNACTTGGGCTTTCCTGGTGACTCAGACAGTAAAGAATCCACTTGCAAAGCAGGATACCCAGGTTCGATCCCGAGGGTGGGAAGATCCCCTTGAGAAGAAAATGGCAACCCCTCCAGTATTCTTGCCTGGAGAATCCCATGGACAGAAGAGTCTGGTGGACTATAGTCCATAGGGTCACAAAAATTCAGACACAACTAAAGCGACTTAGTATCCATGCATACGCAAGTCTTGTTTTGGACAGAAAGTAGGGCAAAGGGGTAGAGTGTGAAAAAAGGAGAGGCTGGTGTGGCTGGTTTTGGTAGGAGGATCCTTCCGTGTTTCTGAAACCTACCCAGAACCCGTATGTGAAGTAGGACAACCCAAGCAAGGAGACTGGGGGCTGTCAGGCAGGTGGGATCCACAGTGAGAAGAAAGGCAAGAGTGAAAGAGTCGCAGCTAAGACATGTAGCTAAACAAAGTCCAAAGTCAAGGATTAAAGCTTGGGGGGTGATGGGGGCTTGGGAAATAGAGGAATCTCAGCAGAGATCGTCAGTGCTGGCTTCCTACTGGAATCACTGGGGAACTTTAAAATATAATAATATTTGAGCTCCCAGTCCCAGTGAAGCTGATGCCATTCGTCTCAAGTGGGGCCAGGGTATCAACTTGTAATCAAAGCTCGCTTGGGGATCTTACTAGGCAGTCATGGGCAAGAAACACTGGGTGAAGGAACACCCCAAAGGTTTTTTCTTTCGTGACACAACCCACATAAAATTTTGAATTTTCAGCTTTCTTCCCACAGTTTTTATTTTTAATTAATTTTTATTGAAGTAGAGTTGATACAATATTGTGTTACTTTCTACTGTGCAGCAAAGTGAATCAGCCATGTTGCTGTTGTTCAGTCACTAAGTCATGTCTGACTCTTCGCATCCCCTTGGGCTGCAGCATGCCAGCCTTCCCTGACCTTCACCATCTTCCAGAGTTTGCTCAAATTCGTGTCCATTGAGTTGGTAATGCCATCTAACCATCTCATCCTCTGCCACCTGTCATATATCTCCTCCCTTTTGGACTTCCTTCCCATTCAGGTCAACACAGTGCATTAAGTCTAGAAAAATGGTATCAGTTCAGTCGCTCAGTCATGTCCAACTCTTTGCAACCCCATGAATCACAGCATGCCAGGATTCCCTCCATCGTCATCTCCAGGAGTTCACTCAAACTCGCGTCCATTGAGTCAGTGATGCCATCCAGCCATCTCATCNGTATTAAGTCTACAAAAATGGTATCAGTTCAATCGCTCAGTCATGTCCGACTCTTTGCAACCCCATGAATCACAGCATGCCAGGATTCCCTCCATCGTCATCTCCAGGAGTTCACTCAGACTCACGCCCATTGAGTCAGTAATGCCGTCCAGCCATCTCATCCTCTGTCGTCCCCTTCTCCTCCTGCCCCCAATCCCTCCCAGCATCAGAGTCTTTTCCAATGAGTAAACTCTTCGCATGAGGGGTGGCCAAAGTACTGGAGCTTCAGCTTTAGATGACCATATTCACAAAGCAGAAATAGAGATACAGATGTCGAGAACAAATACATGGATACCCAGCGGGAAAGGGGTGGTGGTGGGAGGAATTGGGAGGTTGAGTTTGACACAAATACACTATTGATAATACATATGAAAGAGACAACTACTGAGAACTTACTGTATAGCATAGGAAACCCTACTTAACCCACACCCTTTTCTTAATTATCCTGTTATTGATCTTGTTTCCCTGACTCCAGCACTGACAGTCCTAGCCTCTGCTCTCAGTAAGTTTTACCCATCTACTACAGGCAAGGGTCCCAGCTTCCATGCCTAATGCAAGGTCGCACTACAGGGAAGAACCACAACGTGATGGAAAGAATACACGATCTAGTGTCACAGAGTAAGAATGCAACAAGGCGATGGAAAAGCCAGCAGGGGGATTCAGATGATGCAGTGCTGTAGAGATATTTGGTACAGGGACAACAAGGCCACCCATTTCAAAGAGCCTGAGCTATAGTAATTTCTTCCGGTACAGTAGTTCTTAAAGTGCCATTCCCAGACCAGCAGCGTCAGCATCACCTGGGAGCTTGTTAGAAATACAGATTTCATACCCTTTTGGATCTACCAAATTAGCATCTCTGTGTGGAAAAGGTAGGTTACAGGAATCTGTGTTTAGCCATCCTCCAGATAATTCTCAGGCAGACGCAAGATTGAGAATCATTGTCCTAGTGGCTGTTCAAAATAATGCCCCTGCAAAAAAATTAAATTATGCGTTGAGAAGGTGATGCCTGCCTGATGCAGGTTAAACAGATTTCCACCAACATATATTCAGTCTATGGGCTCCCAAGGTGGCTCAGTGGTAAAGAATCCGCCTGCCAAGCAGGAGACATGGGTTTGATCCCTGGGTTGGGAAGATCCCCTGGAGAAAGAAAGAGCAACCCACTCCAGTATTCTTGCCTGGGAAATCTCATGGACAGAGGCACCTGACGGGCTACAGTTCATGGGGTCACAGAGTCAGACATGACTGAGCGACTAAACAACAACTAAACAATCTTCAGTCTACAATCCCATGGCAGTGATAAAGATTCTCTCCTGTTTACTTGACTTATACTCAGTTCTTCCGTTAACTCACTCAGTCAGAAATTACTGAGCACTGACTTCATTCCAAGCACGCAGTGATTGCCCTCTCTTGGTGGGGAAGATGTGGACAAATCATGAAAGCACAGGAGTGCAGAAGTCACTAGACCTTGACCATGTCTTTGAAGCCCAGAAGAGGGAGGAGCTGCCTGGAACACCACATTTCCCAGACAAAGTCTGCTTGACCTGGGTCTTGCAAGCGGGCAATCATTCCTCAAACTCAGAGTGGGAACTGGGAGCCCAGGCAACACAGAGCAAAGACAGAACAGAACACTGCATCTCAGGGCATCCCTGGCCCCTCGAATGTCAAGGGTTGCCACCTTTAGAAATGGGATGGGAGGCTAGAATTCTGGGATCTGGTGAACACAAGAAAATGTTTTTAATCAAGATTATGCTGCAGTAGAATTTTGCAGAGGTAAAGTATAAACTTTTCTATCTGGGTTCACCCTCTCCTACCATTGGATCCTTCAGTAAAAACCTGTCAGCTCCTGAGATCAATATTTCTGTTTCTTCTCCTTAGCCTGTCTCCCAGTTTCTCTTATCACTGTGCTTCAAACAGGGCCTGTATCTTTCTCAGCTCACACCTGTCAGTGCTTGCTAGAGAAGCATGAGTCTGTTATGGAAAGTGGGCCAAGGCCTCAGAGGTGCATTTCTTGGAGTGTGTGTGTGTATGTGTGTGTATGTTTATGTGTGTATGTATGTGTGCATGTATGTGTATGTATTTATGTGTGTGTGTGTGTGTGTGTGTATATGTGTGTGGGGGTGGATGTACACACGTGCACAAATATGGAACAGAGAAGAGGCCCTGACAATTCCAGTGACTGTAATCATGGCAAATTTGGGGGCAAGAAAGTCACATAAAAAGCATTTTTCTGCAGTAAGTTAAAAAATATATATATAGATGTATATATACACACATTAAAGAAAGTTTATGTATCTATAAATGAATCACTTTCCTGTACAGCAGAAATTAACACATTTCAAATCAACTGTACCTCAATTTAAAATGTTTTTAAATAAATATATAAAGGACCCTAGTGAGTTCAGTGATTTTCCAAAGTCACACAATAATCAAGTGGGTAAATAGCATGGAATAACACTAAGCACTATGTTAGTATTAATAATACTAATAACAACTATGGTCTCCCATTTAACTGTGTGTTAAAAAGTCCTGGGAACCTTTTAAAAAATAAATTGTTAGGCCTCTTACACTGATGTAATTAAAAGTGTTAAGAAAATCTGTGTTTTTTATGAAGAAGCTCTCTAGATATTCTAGGAAGCCAGGTCTGGGAGCCAGGATATGGGAGAGAAAGCAAAGGACTTGGAATGTGATATATTAGGATTATTTTCTTTCCAAGTTCTTAATTCATACTGGCAAAAGTCAACACTGAGATTTATTCTTCATAAAACTAATTTCACGATTAACAGTTTCAGGCATGGCTGGATCCAGGGGCTTTGAATAAAATCACTTGTGATCTCTCTTCATCTCTGAGCTCTGCTTCATTCTCAGCTCGGTTCTTTTCCTACAGTGGCAAAGACCATAACTAATGTCTCAGAGTTTGAGTTTTATCTTTTTAGTAACCCTAGCAGAACAAGAGCATCTCTTTCACAGTTTCATCAAAACTATTTGGATTAGGTCTCATGGCCCTGCCAGTCTGGTGCCATATGCTCATCCCTAAATCAATCACTACAAACAAANACCATAACTAATGTCTCAGAGTTTGAGTTTTATCTTTTTAGTAACCCTAGCAGAACAAGAGCATCTCTTTCACAGTTTCATCAAAACTATTTGGATTAGGTCTCATGGCCCTGCCAGTCTGGTGCCATATGCTCATCCCTAAATCAATCACTACAAACAAAGCTAGTGGAGGTGATGGAATTCCAGTTGAGTTGAAATATCAAATCCTGAAAGATGATGCTGTGAAAGTAATGCACTCAATATGCCAGCAAATTTGGAAAACTCAGCAATGGCCANATAGAGCCAGAATAGTGCCCCAAGTCTGAGGCGAAAGCTCTACTATGGGAAACAAAGAATAAAAGTTATAAAAAGTCTTGGCCAGGTTTCTTCCACACCAACAACTTTGCAGACACCTCTCTGGTGACTTAGATGGTAAAGAATCTGTCTGCAAGGCAGGATACCCGGGTTCAGTCCCTGGATCAGGAAGATTCCCCTGGAGAAGGAAATGGCTACCCACTCCATTATATTCTTGCCTGGAGAACTCTGTGGACAGAGGAGCCTGGAGGGTTACAGTCCATAGGTTCACGACTAACACTTCCATTTACTTTTTTCAGGGCCATTGGCATTCTTTTATGAAGCCAATACCTCCTCTGCCAGAGGGCACTCCTTAGGTTACGGAGGGGGTAATATATCTTCTTCAGCATTGGGGTACCCACTGTTTGTATGCCCTGGGCTAAGCTACTTTCTTNTTACAGTCCATAGGTTCACGACTAACACTTCCATTTACTTTTTTCAGGGCCATTGGCATTCTTTTATGAAGCCAATACCTCCTCTGCCAGAGGGCACTCCTTAGGTTACGGAGGGGGTAATATATCTTCTTCAGCATTGGGGTACCCACTGTTTGTATGCCCTGGGCTAAGCTACTTTCTTGGTTATCCCTTTTCCCACTGTTTCTCATCAGTTAAAGTCCTGGAAGCTTATAGCCCAGTAGTTCTCCAGGTTCCGCTGTTTCTTGCGTGTCCCCAGTATGATTTAGCCTAACTATGCAGAGTCTGTTCTGCAATATTAATACTACATTGATTAAATTAATTCTGTGATATAAATGTTAATAGAACACGAATGCCACTTATTGAATGCTTATCAAGCTTACCATGTATTAACTCACTTCATATTCACCGCAATCCCATACGGTAAGTACTGCCCATCCTTATTTCTAATAGGAAGGAACTAGAAGCACAGAGTTTAAGTCGCTTGTCACAAGTCACAGGGCTGATACATGGTAGAGCCTTGTCCTTGACTGTTAAACCCAATTAAGATCATCTACTCCATTTGTCCTAAAGTGAGTAACTTTTTTTTTTCCATTTTTAGTTCTCTATCTCCCTCAATCTCACACTAAACTCAGGATTCATGAACCACTGGTTTGATAGGTTGGTTATACATTTTTTCTAAGACACATTAAAATAAATGCATAATTAAAAATTACCTGCATAAAGTCAGTTCATCCACCTGCAGAAGTGTGAGTGCACACTTTAGAGAATTCTGTTGAGCAGAGAGAGACCTCAACCTTATCTTAACATCCCACATGGAAGCCCAGAATTTTCTACCTGCTGAGTGAGTGAATATGGGGGCCTCTTCACCTTCCTGTACTTGAGGCTCCCTGAAGATTTTCTTCTATAAAATGGGAATTGGATCACTTACTTCTGTAAGTGGGGACTAGGAGTGATAATATTTATATGAACCATGAAACCAGCCAATACCATGCTTACCACAGAGTGATTAAGAAAAAAATGTTAGCGTGTATAGTATCTGTTCTGTGCCCAGAACTAAGGAAGGCACATAAATGCCTTTCACTTTGTTTTCATGTGGACCATTTTTAAAGTCTTTATTGAATTTGTTACAGTATTGCTTCCGCTTTATGTTTTGGTTTTTTGGCTTGTGGGATCTTAGTCCCCTGACTGGGGATTGAACTTGCACCCCTCAACTGGAACACAAATTCCAGGAAAGCTCCATGCCTTTTGAATACACACACACACACACACACACACACACACACACATATTCATATCCTCATTCTCATAACAGACCTTCAAGATACACACTGCATTTTAAAAACAGAAAAATAGACTCCAAGAAGCTAAGAAACTCATCTATAATGGCACAGCCAGTGAGTAAGGTAGTCAGGACTCGAAACTGAGTCTGCTTGTATCCAGAGTCTGTATTCTTTATTATTTCCAAATTACATTCTGTTCGTCTTTTAGATATATATTTTTAAACAGCACAAATGAGCATAATTGAGCTGTGTTCCAAACGCCAAAGTAGGCACTGAACAGGAAATAATAAGATATGTACTTTGCCACTGGGGAGCGCAAAATTTGATGTCCGAGACAGAAGGATAATCAAATAAGCACAGTGTCGAGTGGTAAGTCTTATAAATGAGATTTTCACAGGATGTTTTGGGGCCCAGAGGTAATAGCTGGGCTATTGGAACTCAACAGAGACAGGAGCTGGAAAACACCGCTCAGGGTTTCAGCTGTTTGTTTCCTAGACTGGACCCCAGATGGTCTCTACTGGGGTGGGGAGCAGGGGCAATTAGGGGTCTCTTTCGGCCGGTAGAGGCTGGATCCAGTACAGGCTGACAGACACTGGAATCCCCAGCTCTGCTCCTGTTTAGCGTCTAACTGAGGAGGATCCATTCAGCAAACAATATGATACTGATCACCTGCCCGTGGAGAAGCAACTTCTTCCAGCGAACAGGACATTGCAGTCCTTCTGGTCCCCACATTCACTGCTGGCCTCCATGTGCCTGGCCCCGTGCTGGATCCTGGGGTCTCAGAGATGCTCTGGGAGCTTATAGGAAAATGTAGCACAGCCAACCCTGAAAAACTGCAGTGTCACCTGGGGTCAGAATGTAAATGTCCTGAGAGCTGCACTGTGGAGTAAGGTGGGGGGAAGGGGCGCATATCTTCCAGATAACAGGAGCTCTCAAAGGCTATTTTTTAAAAAAGATTTCTTGATGTGGACCATTTTTAAAGTCTTTATTGCATTTGTTACAATATTGCTTCTGTTTTAGGTTTTGTTTTGTTTTCTTTGATATTTTGACCATGAGGCATGTGGGATCTTGGCTCCCAGCCAGGTATCAAACCTGTACCTCTTGCATTGGAAGATAATTTTAAAAAAAATAATTTTATTTATTTATTTTTGGCTGTGCTTGGTCTTCGATGACGCAAGGGTGTTTCTCTAGTTGCGGCGAGAAGGGGCTACTCTGTAGCCACACAGTGGCTTTTCATTGCAGAGGCTCCCCTGTTGCCTAGCACGGGCTCTAGGCCACACGGGCTTCTGCAGTTGCGGCCCCCCGGGCTCTAGAGCACAGGCTCAATAACTGGAAAACAGGCTTAGTTGCTCCAGATCAGGGATCAAACCCAGGTATCCTGCACTGGCCAGTAGATTCTTTACCACTGACTCACCAGGGAAGCCTAGAAAGCAAAGTCCTAACCACTGGACCACCAAGGAAGTCCCCTGAAAGGCTATTAAATAGAAAGAGGCAGAATCTCTGCTTTACAAAGACCATTCTGGGAGAATTTTGGGAAATGGAGACACATGGTTGGAAGCCCAGGGGTCAGGGAAATCAGACCTGGGAGAGTTCACCTGTTTCCATTTACTTTCAAAAAACAGCAAAGTTGGCAAGAGATCAGATTCACGTTTTCTTTACTCTGAGAAAGAACTAGAAGTTGAAAAATATAGCTGGAAAAAGTCAGGTATTTTTCCAGTTGCCAGTGGTGGAAAGCCAGTCCCAATGTACTGCAGCCAAAAGACAGTTCTTAAAATGTGCAGGAATAAGGGATTTCCCTGGTGATCCAGGGTTTATGACTCCATGGTTCCAGTGGAAGGAGTGCAGGTTCAATGCCAGGTCAGGGAACTAAGATTCCACATAGCTTGGGCATGTGTCCACCACCCCCCAAAAAATTTAAATTAAAAAAAATTTTTTTTAATGTGCAGGAATGATTGAGCCTTGGGCTAAGCTTCATCCAAAGGCTCACACAATGTCTCCAGGAATCGAACTGTCAGCACTGTTTTCCTCTGCACTAGACCTATTCCAGGCAAACTTTTTCCTCATGTTGACAAGATGGTCTAAAAGAAAGACCTCCACCTTTTCTTTTCTTTGGTGTAATCGACCAACCTAAACCAAATATTCTGGGAGAATGGGTGAAAAGTAGTTACAAAAGGAAAATGAGAGTAGTGATTTTTTTTTGTTTATTTTGGATTTTTTGTTTTTGCTCTGTTTGTTTTACTTAAAAGAAAAATGTATCCTACCTGATGAAAATCAATAGATGTAGCACTGTAATAATGCCCCTATTCTATAGATAAGTCGGCTCTAAGTCGGTGATTCTCAACAAAGTGCAATCTTTCCCATCCCCAGAGGACAGGAAGCAATGTCTGAAGACAATATTGGTTATCACAGTCTAGGAAGAGGGTGGCATCACTAGCATTTAGAGAGTAGAGACCAAGGATGCTGCTAAACATTCAGTGATGTATTGCACAGTCCCCTGCAACAAAGCATTATCCAGCTCAGAGGAGTAATAAGATGTTAACAAAAAATAACACGCCATGAGATAGCCATCATTGCAAAGGGAGAAAGAGTAACTTCACACTGAACAAACCTGGAAGACCCAGCCTTCACCGCATGATCAAAGTTAACATCACCAGTAGGGAGATGAGTAGACATCATGTGCCTCTGAATACGATGCACTGAAGAGAACACCATGGCCCCTGGATGTCATTTCTGCCCAAAGTACAATGCCTGAATCTACCATGAAGAAACATCAAACAAACCCAAGTTCAAGGACATTCTAGGAAGTGATGGACGAGTACTCTTCAAAAATGTCAGTGACGTGAAATGCAAAGAAAAAGTGAGAAATGACTCTTGGTAAAGGAGACTGGATTTAATGTATAATCAAG
Source organism: Neotragus moschatus (assembly GCA_006410615.1). Classification (NCBI taxonomy): domain Eukaryota; kingdom Metazoa; phylum Chordata; class Mammalia; order Artiodactyla; family Bovidae; genus Neotragus; species Neotragus moschatus. The sequence goes on along the minus strand of SJYA01002938.1, from coordinate 625,013 downwards.
GATCTTCTTATTGTAAAGACATCTGGGGGATAATTGATGGAATCTGATGACTAAGGTTTGTACTTAAACAATTTTGTTGCATCCGTCTTAATTTCCTCATTTTGTAAAAGATTAAGCAATAAATAAGGAGGAGAAAAGTAAATTGAATATATATGTAAGTTGAATGTATATATTATATATATATATAAGTTGCAGACTATATAAAAGTAGGTTATATATATATATATTCTACAACTTACTTTTTCTTCTCCTTAATTATTGTTTAGGGCTTCCTAGGTGTCACAGTGGTAAAGAATCTGCCTGCCACTTGCAGGAGATACAAGTTAGATCCCCGGGTCAGGAAGATCCCCTGGAGGGGAGCATGGCAACCCACTTCAGTATTCTTGCCTGAAGAATCCCGTGGGCAGAGGAGCCTGGCTGGCTCTCAGTCCACAGGGTTGCACAGAGTGGGACGTGACTAAAGTAACTTAGCATGCATGCATGTATAGAGATATACAAGGCAAGAAGCATTAAAAACGGAATCATCCAGCCCAAAATATCAACAGTGCTGAGACTGAAAAGCCCTGAGATAAGTGACAAGTGATAAGCCTTGGCATGTAGAGAGCTCCCCAGCAGGAAAGGTAACCAAACAGAAGCTGTTTGGCTCTTCATCCAGCGTTGCTGTATTTAAAAAGTAAGGTCTGATGGTCAGACTACACCAGAATGTCTCATCTCTTAGTTCCTCTTTGGCATGGCATACAGGCTGCAGGGATCCTTCAAGTGGCAGATAACATAGAATTCCTATGGAACTACCCTTAATTTTCCCCTCTCTCTCCCACTAAAGAAAGCATAGCCTAGGGACTTCCCTGGTGGTCCAGTGGTAAAGTATTCACCTTGCAATGCAGAGGATGCAGGTTCGATCCCTGGTCGGGGAACTAAGATCCCATGTGCCAGCTAGTAACTAAGCCCACAGGCCACAGCTAGAGAGTCCATGCACCACATTGAAAGCTCTCCCCCACCCCATAAGGCAGTGAAGATTCTGTGTGTTTCAGCGAAGACCCAACACAGCCAGATAAATAAAAAAAAATTTTTTAAAGACAGTATAGCCTATGCTTATTTGGACTGCATTTTATCCTCTGCTCTCCCTTATATACAGATATAGATTGATTCTTCCTCACAAAGGAAGCATCTTCCCAACCAGACTTGGGAATCACTGACATTCTTATTATAAGATGCCTCTAGTCCTGACATATCATTATTTGAGGCACTGAAGACTTCAAAAACGAAAGCAGTCCTGGGGGGAACAAGCTAAACAAGGGGAGACTGTAGGACTTATTTATGCATATATTCCTTCATCAAAAAACTTACCAAGCACTATTCTAGGTGCTGAGAAAGAAAAATAGAAATAAGAGATATATATTTACCCAGCTCTCATGAATATCCAGGTTTGATAGGAGAAGAACATAAACAGAACAGTAACTGTAAAATAGGATGATGAGTATTTTTATAAAGTTATATAGAATATGTTCCAGAAGCACAGAGCAGGGTCTTCTGAGTCAAACTTGGGTTCAGGGAAGGCTTTCGGGGAGGTGACATTTAAGTGAAGGATATGAAAGAGGCTCCCAGTGAGAGTACGGGAGAAGGGCCAGGCAGAGGAAGCAGAGTGAGAAAGGGCTCGGAGGTGAGAAATATCCCAGCAGTAAGCGTTTGCCAGCTTGAAAATCTGCACCACCATGCACAGGCTGGGCAGGACCAGGTGCTGCATTTGATGGTTCTCTGGGTGGATTGTCCAGGAATTCGGTTTGGGGCCTGACCCATCTGTCTTGACATTTCCATCTCTCCAGAAGTGAATCATTTCCCACTCACTTCTAGGGTGACATTTTCCCTCCCTAACCACGAATTGTAAAATGAAATGTCTCAAGCAGCCCTGCTCTCTGAAAGGAAGACGGCGTGTTCTGAGCCTGGGCTGGAAGACATGTGTGTGTTTCTGTCTTCTTCCAGGAGAGCTGGACGGAACCCAGACACGGCGACTGCCAGAGACATTTGGGAGGAAATAAGAGGGTGTGAAAGATGCTGGGTTTTTGTACGGGATAGGCTTACAGCTCTGATGCCTTGGGTATGAGAACATTCAGAAGGCTAGTGAGGAATTAGAAAGCTAATAAGTGAGAATCCTGCATATTTCAGAAATTTAATATGGCAAACATGACCCTTGATGATCCAACTTCTCTTTGCTTCTTCTTCCTACTGTCATGTCACTTTCACTGCCTCCAGTCACACTCAAATCCTTTTACTTCCTTCAAGCCACCATACTGTCTATTGATCCCAAGCCTTGTTCTCCCTATGCAAAGAATAACCGAATGGTCTTCCTCTGTGTGACTTTACCAAACCAGCTTTCCTCACTCAAATGGCCTTTTCTGTACCAGCTTACCTTTCAAAAGGAGATTATATTTCATATGTTCATCCATAGTGTAATTATTTATCCTGAAAGAAAGTGAAACTGTTAGTCACTCGGTTGTGTCCGACTCTTTGCAACCCCATGAACTGTAGCCTGCCAGGCTCCTCTGTCCATGGGATTCTCCAGGCAAGAATACTGGAGTGGATTGCCATTTCCTTCTCTGGGGAATCTTCCCTAACCAGGGATCGAATCCAGGTCTCTTGCATTGCATGCAGATTCTTTGCCATCTGAGCCATCAGGGAAGCCGGCAGCTTATTTACCCGAGCACCATCTTTATCATATAGCACAACAATGTCTTTTAAATTTTCCATCTATCCTTCCAGATTATACATTCCACAGGGACAAGATTATGTGTAACTTGCTAACTACATATAGCTGACAAGAAATAAAGTATCTTATATACATTTTCAATAAGTATTTGATGAATAAGTAAGCAGTTGAGTGAAGATGTGGAGGGAAAATTTACACCTAATAAAAAGCACATCTTCTCTTTCTGACTTACTTCACTCTGTGTGACAGACCCTATGTCCATCTACATCACTACAAATCACCCAATTTCATTCTTTTTCATGGCTGAGTAATATTTCTGTGTGTGTGTGTGTGTGTGTGTGTGTGTGTGTGTGTGTGTGTGTATGTATCACATCGTCTCTATTCATTCATCTGTCATTAGACATTTAGGTTGTTTCCAAGTCCTGGCTATTGTAAGGAGTGCCGCAGTGAACACTGGAGTACATGCATCATTTTGAGTTAGGTTTTCTCAGGATACATGCCCAGTAGTAGAATTTCTAGGTCACATGAATGAAGGCTCCAAAAATCCCTGCAGGTGGTGACTGCAGGCATGAAATTAAAATATGCTTACTCCTTGAAGAAAAGCTACGACCAACCTAGACGGCATATTAAAAAGCTGAAGAATTGATGCTTTTGGACTGTGGTATTGGAGAAGACTCTTGAGAGTCCCTTGGACTGCAAGGAGATCCAACTAGTCCATCCTAAAGGAAATCAGTCCTGAATATTCATTGGAAGGACTAATGCTGATGTGGAAACTCCAATACTTTGGCTACCTGATGCAAAGAACTGACTCACTGGAAAAGACTTGAAGCTGGGAAATATTGAACGGGGACAGGAGAAGGAGACAGCAGATGATGAGATGGTTGAATGGCAATCACTGACGTGAGGGACATGAGTTTGAGTAGGCTCCAGGAGTTGGTGATGGATTGGGAAGCCTGGCATGCTGCAGTCCATGGGGTCACAAAGAGTGGGACATGACTGAGTGACTGAACTGAACTGGTGAATGCAGAGTTCCAAAGAATAGCAAGGGGAGATAAGAACAGTGCAAAGAAATAGAGGAGAGCAATGAAATGAGAAATACGAGAGATCTCTTTAAGAAAATTAGGGATACCAAGGGAATATTTCATGCAAAGATGGGCACAATAAAGGACAGAAACAGCAAGGACCTAACAGAAGCAAAAGAGATTAAGAAGAGGTAGAAAGAATACAAAGAAGAACTGTACAAAAAAGCTCTTAATGACCAGATAACCATGACAGTGGACTTCCCTGGTGGCTCAGATGGTAAAGCATCTGCCTACAATGTGGGAGACCTGGGTTTAATCCCTGGGTCAGGAAGATCTCCTGGAGAAGGAAATGACAACCCACTCTAGTATTCTTGCCTGGAAAATCCCATGGAAGAAGGTTCCTGGTAGGCTACAGTCCACGGGGTCACAAAGAGTCGGACACAACAGACCAACTTCACTTTTTTTTTTAACCATGATAAAAGCCACCTAAAGCCAGACATTCTGGAGTGTAAATTCAAGTTGGACTTAGGAAGCATTACTAGAAGCAAAGCTAGTGGAGGTGATGGAATTCCAGCTGAGCTATTTCAAATGCTAAAAGATGATGCTGTGAAAGTGCTACACTCAATCCGCCAGCAAATCTAGAAAACTCAGCAGTGGCCAGAAGACAAAAAATTTAGTTTTCATTCCAATCCTAAAGAAGGGTAACGCAAATTAATGTTCAAACTACTGCAAAATTGCACTCATTTCACATGCTAGCAAGGTCATGCTCAAAGTCCTTCAAGCTAGGTGCTTCAGTAGTTCATGAACTGAAAGCTTCCAGATATTCCAGCTGGTTTAGAAAAGGTGGAGGAACCAGTGATCAAATGGCCAACATCCACTGGATCATAGGAAAGGCAAGAGAATTCCAGAAACACATCTACTTCTGCTTCATGGACTACTCAAAAGCCTTTGACTATGTGGATCACAACAAACTGTGGAAAATTCTTCAGGAGATGGGAATACCAGATCACCTTACCTGCCTCCTGAGAAATCTGTATGCAGGTCAAGAAGCAACAGGTAGAACCCGACATGGAAAAACAGACTGGTTCCAAACTGAGAAAGGAGTACGTCAAGGCTGTCACCATGTTTATTTAACTTATATGCAGAGTACATTATGCAAAATGCTGGCTTGGATGAATCACAAGTTTGCAATCAAGATTGTTGAGAGAAATATCAATAGCCTCAGATATGCAGATGACACCAGCCTAAAGGCAGAAAGTGAAGAGGAACTAAAGAGCCTCTTGATGAAGGTGAAAGAAGAGAGTGAAAAGGCAGGCTTAAATCTCAACATTCAAAAATTAAGATCATGGCATCCAGCCCCATCACTTCATGGCAAGTAGATGGGAAACAATGGAAACACTGAGAAACAGGCTATTACAGAAGAAGGTGTCTGATCAAACACAATGTTAGGTAAGTTAATTTTTGTCAGTTCAGCCTCAGACTCCTTCCTTGTATCTCTGTAAACTTCCAAAACTTCCAGAATAGGTCCATCTCCTGTCTCCTCCCTGGCCTTCTTCACTGCATCTATTTCAGATATAGATAAATCAATAGAAACAGGGTCAGCAATTAGTGCCTCAAGTTTAGTTCTGACAAATTCTATGAGACAAGGTTCCATGTCAGATAAGGAAATCACAATGTGATCAGCACTAGTTCTACCATCTAGTATGTATTTCTGATCAAAAGGTATATGTATGTCTTCTGGATAGTCTAGAATGCTGCCATGTTGATGAAGAAATTTCCTGCTTCTTGGGGTCCAAAATCACTGCAGACAGGGACTGCAGCTATGAAATTCAAAGAGGCTTGTTCCTTGAAAGAAAAGCTATGACAAACTTAGACAGCCTACTAAAAAGCAGAGACATCACTTTGCCAACAAGGTCCATATAGTCAAAACTTTGGTTTTTCCAGTAGTCATGTATACTACTGGATGTGAGAGCTGGACCATGAAGAAGGCTGAGTGCAAAGAATTAACGATTTCAAACTGTGGTGTTGGAGAAGACTCTTGAGAGTCCCTTGGACAGCAAGGAGATCAAACCAGTCAATCTGAAAAGGAATGAATCCCTAATATTCATCGGAAGGACTGATGCTGAAGTTCCAATACTTTGGCAACCTGAGTTGAAGAGCTGACTCATTGGGAAAAACCCTGATGCTGGGAAAAATTGAAGACAAAAAGGGAAGGGGCAGCTGAGGGTGAGATGGTTGGATAGCATCATCGGACTCAGTGGGCATGAATTTGAGCAAATTCTGGGAGATAGTGGAGGACAGGGAAGTCTAGTGTGTCCATGGGGTCACAAAGAGTTGGACAGGACTTAGGGACTGAACCAAATCAAGCAATGTGCTAAGTGCTATACCAACATCACCTCAATCAATCCTCATTCCTATCTTACAAACATGGGAATATTGTCATTACATTTTCTAAATAACAAAGCAAATTTTCAGGTTAAAAAATGACACTTGAATAAAGGGTCCAGTGGTTATATGTTAGGGTGTTCTTAGGTAGTGTGCCTTACTGATTTAGTGAACAGAAGGAGGAGGGGATAATTGGAAAGCAGGGGGACTTTCTGGTTGAAGTCTTTTACTCCAAGAGAAGAAGTCTGGATCCAATTCCATCAGGAACTAGGGGCCTCTCTAAGGTAAGGAACCATAACTGGATTTGCCTATTTTTCTTGTTATCTTCTAGTGTGAGGATGGATGTGAAGGGGAGAGAGAGAAAGTTAGCACAAAGAAATTAGAACGTTTGGAAGAGAGAAGATAGATTTTTTTCCAAAATAGTGGTAGTAGAGATACAGAGTAGAGTAGGGATTTCTGTGATTTGAGGGAGAGGGTTTAGATTCATGAAGAGGACTCAATAGATAGTCGGATAAACAAGAAAATGCGCTCCATAAAAGGGAAAAATAAACCTGCTCAGCCTCTAAGAGACTTTAGCACACAGCACGGAGGACACCCAGGTCTAGTTATCCCTCTTTGTGAAAGGCAGAGCCAAACTGTCACACATCCAGTCTGCCAGCCCTGTTATTCCAGCTCAGTGAGGAAAGCCATCCACCTGACTGCTCAAGGCACACTTCCTCCCCTGCCTTCTTCCCACACTCAATTAGTCATAGCATCCAGCCTCTTCTGTCTCTACTGAAGTCTCCTAAATCCTCCTGCTCATCGCCATTTCCATGCCCCTGCCATGGGCAGACAGGACCACCTCCTGCCCAGATGGAGGGCTCTTGTATCTTCTCTTGATGGACTTGAAATTAACATCTTTCAAGAGTTTCCGAGTGTTCTTACCTTAGATCCGTAAGATGATAAGCAAGGGCCTACATGATCTCTGCATTTAACTCTGCCTTACCTCTCCAGCTACTTTTGATTTTATATATTTTGGTAGAATTTCAAATTTATAGAAAAGTTGTATGAACTCCCATGTTCTCACTCAGAGCGATCAATTATTTCCATTTTGTCCTATTTGAATTACATTTTCTCTAGATAGGTAGAAGATAGCTAGCTATCTAGACACGTGTTAGATAAGCAAATATCTATAGAACTATTTCTGTTCTGAGAAATGATGTGCTTTTCCAGGATCTCTCAGAACAAAAACATTCTATTACATGGCCAGTTATCAAAATCAAAAATATGTTGATGTTTGGCAGAAACCAACACAATTCTGTAAAGCATTTATCCTTCAATTAAAAACTAAATAAAATTTAAAACTATTAACACTGATCCAACAGTATTATCTAATCCTCAGCCATATTCCAAACTTGTCAATTCCCCCAATATACCCTGTTAAACTAATTTTTAATCTAGGATCTAATCCAGAATCATGCATGGGATTCAGTTGCCAGGCCTTTTTTTTCATCTCCTTTGATCAAGAATGGTTCCATGCCGTTGTGTGTTTTGATCTCGACATTTTTGAAGAGTGCAGGCCACTCTATTTTGTAGAATGTCTGATTTTGAGTTTGCCCCGTGTTTCCTTATGACTGGATCTGGGTTAAGAATGCCACAGAAGTGTTGTTGTGTTTCTCTCAGCACATCATCTCATCTGGAGGCCCATGATTTCAGGTTGCCCATAATCTGCAATGCTAACTTGGATCGACTGGTTAAAGTGGTATCGCTAAGTTTATCTCTAAAGTTTCTGTTTCCCCCACTTATTTTTTAATTAAGAAGCATCTTGTGAGAAAGTATATAAATATCTCATGTCTCAGAAGCTTTTACCCACAAGTTTTATAATTCATTGATAATCTGCCAAATCCATCATCCCTTCTATATTTATTATCTGTACTTTTCTGTAAGGAGGAGCTGTCCTTTCTTCTAGTGTTTATGTAGATATTTATTCATCAGCGTATGACAATGACAGAGTTGACTTACTGATTTGTATTTCGCTGGATGGATTAGGATCTACTCTATAATAATTTATTTTGATGATCAAATTGTCCCTAATTTGACCAAGGGTAGCCATTTATTTATTTACTTATTTATCTATTCACTCATTTATTTTACTGAAACAGAGTTGATTTAGTGTTGTCTTAGTTTTAGGTATACGGCACAGTGATTAAGTTATATATAACATATATGTATTTCAGATTCTTTTCCCTTATAGGTTATTACAAAATATTTAGTAAAGTTCCTCGTGCTATATAGTAGGTCCTTGTTGGTTATCTACTTTATGTATAGTATATATTTATATAGAATATATGTTATAGTATATGTTAACATATGTGTATATGTTAATCCTAAACTCCTATTTGATCCCTCCTTCCCTCCCCTTTGGTAACATTCCTGGGCATATATGTGGAAAAAGCTCCAATTTGAAAAGATACATGCACCCCAATGTTCATAACAGCACCATTTAAAATAGCTAAGACATAGAAGCAAACTAAATGTCCATTGACAGATGAAATGGTACATATACATCATGGAATATTTCTCAACATAAAAATGAATGAAATAATGCCACTTGCACCAACATGGATGAACCTAGAGATTATCATACTAAGTGAAGTAAGCCAGACAGAGAAAAATAAATGTTACATGATATCACTTATATCAGTTAGTTCAGTTCCGTTGCTCAGTTGTATCCAACTCCTTGTGACCCCATGGACTGCAGCATGCCAGGCTTCCCTGTCCATCACCAACTCACAGAGTTTGTTCAGACTCATGTCTGTCGAGTTGGTGATGCCATCCAACCGGCTCATCCTCTGTCGTCCCCTTCTCCTCCTGCCTTCAATCTTTGCCAGCATCAGGGTCTTTTCCAGTGAGTCAGTTCTTTACATCAGGTGGCCAAAGTATTGGAGTTTCAGCTTCAGCATCAGTCCTTCCAATGAACATTCAGGACTGATTTCTTAAATGGACCTATTGACAAAACAGAAATAAACCAACAGATGTAGGAGATGGCACCTTAGATTTGTTCCTTGACCTTTCAATATGTCCTTATCTTTCTGAGCAACTTATAATTTATAAGGCACAAGATGTCCCAGCTTAGCCAATACTAAACTTCTCTCTAAAATAATCTCTTACCTGGTCACGCTGGACTTTTCTCCTATTTCTTTAAGCAGTACAAGCTCTTCTTTTTGTTGTATGGCTTTTTGCATGCTAGTCCAGCTATCTACATAGCTTTCCTCCCCATACGTCTTTCAGATACATAGTAAGAGTATGATAAATGGAATTGCCGAAATAAAAATGTGAAATAAGCGAATTTCTTTGTGAATTCAGAAGACAAAAATATGGACACATGAGCAGCTATTACGGCATCAGGATTCTACTCTGTGCAACAAGGAACTTGGGAATATGTTCAAGCAGTTTCTCTTGACTTCTTGCTGGCAATGTCACAGAAAGGAAACTTACTCCATGGGGAAAGAAAGGAGCAGAGCAGAGGACCGCTGAGGGTCTTCTGATTTTAAGAATCTGTATTTCTGGTATTCTACAAAATATGCTTAGGCAGACATTTTCAGTGTCTCTTAAGAGCCCAGCATGTAGCTGGATTTCTAACCTTCCTTTTCTTCTAGCATTTTCTGAGATTCTTGAGCAGTGTGATGATTTCAAATGCAGATTTTTCCATTGAGGTTGTCATCAGTTAAGAGACATTAACAAGCATACTCAGGAAGAATTCAGTTGTAGCAATTTATTCTTTCCAACTTTGGAAGGCATAATTACATGCCTTTCAACGGGGCGGAGGGGGAGGTGGATGCAATCACTAAGAATCTTTTGTCCTAGAAATCAGGGTAGTATGGAGGGAGGGAAGCCGGACTAGTGATGAAGAAAGTGGATTTGTCTTATAGATTCCATGCCTGCTGGTTAAGATTTTAGGTTGAGTTAAGATGCAAATCTTAGTTTAACTACCCAAGAAGTGTGGAAAATTTATAATGCTCCAAATCAGTGAACCTCAATTTCTTCATTTACAAAATGGGCAAATAAAGTCTATCTATCAGGAATGCTGTAAGGATAAAGAGATAATGTCAGTGAGAACTTCCCTGGTGCTCCAGCTGTTGAGAATCCACCTGCCAATGCAGAGGACATGGGCTAGATCCCTAGTCCGGGGAGATTCCACGTGGTTGGATGCTACTGAGCCCATGCACCACAGCTACTGAGCCCGTGAGCCCAGGAACTGCAACTACTGAGCCCAAGGGCCCTAGAGACCACGCTTTGTAATAAGAGAAGCCACCACAATGAGAAGCCTGCACACTGCAACTGGAGAATAGCACCCCCTTGCTGTCTAGAGAAAGTCCTCACACAGCAACGAAGACCCAGTGCAGCAAAAGTAAACGCATAAATAATTTTTTTCCAGAAAAGAGATAATACTGGTGAATCAACTGGCAAAGAGCAAGGTACACAGTAATGGCCCAAAACATAAGTCGCACAGTGTCGGACACGACTGAAGCGACTTAGCAGCAGCAGCTCTTACATACATGACATTAAGCAAGTTGCTTAAGCTCTTTGAATTTCACTCTCTGCATCTATTACACTGAGTGATCATTATAGTCAGCCCTCTGCATTCACAGATTCCACTTCCATAGATTCAACCAGCCTTGGATCAGAACTGGTGGATAAAGAGGGCTGACTGTAGTCTATCTTTCTATGTAAGAGACTGGAGAATCTCCAGATTTGAGTATCTGCAGGGGTCCTGGAACCAGTTCCTCATGGACACAGAGGAACAGCTGTCTGCTTACCTTGTGAAAAGAAAGTGAAAGCACTAGTCGCACAATGGTGTCCAACTTTTAGGTGACCCCAGGGCTTCTCTGTCCATGGGATTCTCCAGGCAAGAATACTGGAGTGGGTAGCCATTCCCTTCTTCAGGGGCTCTTCCCAACCCAGGGATCAAACCCAGGTCTCCTGTATTGCAGGCAGATTCTTTACCATCTGAGCCACCACGGGGTTTTATTAAGTCTTCACTGCTCTAGAGTATGCATGAATTCCCAGCATACTGAGAGGTTTTAAGTAAATGCCCTGAAATGTTGGTTAAAATTTAATCTGATATATAGCAACTTATACAAGAGGAAAGTTTAGAGTTTAGCAATATGATGTTCTTTAATCAAATTCTCAGACCAGAGATTGGCAAAATATAATTTTTCCATGTAGCCTTTACATTTACAAATTTACAGCAGACAGGACTTAATTGAAAACTACCTCTCTCTATTTGGTTTCCAAAATATAAAAGTAGCTAAAAAGGCTCTGACATTTTAAAAAACGTCACGTCTCCCTGAGAAAATATATTTCAATGCAAAATACTTTGGGCTTCTTACTTTTACTAATGAGACTGTACAGTTGACAGAGATAGGAGAAGAGTCCAGGGTTGGCTTGTTCTAATCAACTCCTTTTTAATTTCCTGGTCCTACTCTGTCCACACACAGTGGATAATTCACGACATATGTACTGTAGGTGTGAAATACTCCTCTCCTTGTACATCATGATACTTGACTTATCATCCTCTGGAATGCCCGTCACCACTGTCACTCTGATCATGCCAGTCCTCCCAGAAAACCCCTACTTTGGTTTCAAATTCTAGCCCAAACAATTAACAATTTCTCTGTGTGTGCTCACTCGCTCAGTTGTGTCCGACTCTTCGTGATTCCATGGACTATGGCCCACCAGGCTCCTCTGCCCATGGGATTTCCCAGGCAAGAATACTGGAGTGGGTTGCCATTTCCTTCTCCAGAGGATCTGTTCCCCCCCACCCCCCACCCAGGGATCAAACCCATGTCTCCTGCATCTCCTGCATCGGCAGGTGGATACTTTACCACTGAGGCACCTGGAAAGCCCAACAATCACTCCATGGTTCATCAAACTAGAAGAGGTGTTTCAAATAACCTGTTTGAGCAGACAGGAGGCACTAGCAGAATTACCAAGAACTCTGGGATATAGTGAAGGACAGGGAAGCCTGGCATGCTTCAGTCCACAGGGTCGCAAAGAGTCAGACATGACTGAAACGACTTAGCACACACGCAAGCGATAACAAACTGACACTACTGCTCTGATGAATAAGTATACAGTTCTGGGAAACAGTGAAACAAGGGACCTGAGTTAGGCTAGTGGGAGTGATGGGGTGGTCAAGGAGGTCATAGAGGTCTTAAAGGATGATGTTCTGAAAACTGGTACTAATGGGTCGAAATAAATCAAATACAATCACTTGTAAGAAAGCAACAACGGCTAGTCCAGGCTTTACATTCTGCTTCTGGTCTTGTTGCAACTTAATGACTGGGGAGAAAAAAAGGAGCTTTCAGCCAGATGTTTTCAGAGTTCAAGCCAGAGAGAGATTCAGGAGCCACAAATGTTGAAAGAGAAAAGGACTGCCGTAGGAAATGGTAAACATACCATTGAGTAGAAGGGGGAGGGAAACGGTGTTTACAGCTGAATATGTTGTGATTTCTCCCATTAGAAAAATGAAAGTTTTGATGCCCCTTCTACTGCTAGCTTCTGTCCTATTTCTTTTGTCTCTTTGGCAGTAAAATGTATAGCCTTCTACATTTTCTACCTCTAATTTTTCTCTTCTCTTTCTCTTAAATGTGCTCCATAAAAACTGCTCTCTTTTTTTTGGCCATGAAATTAAAAGACGCTTACTCCTTGGAAGAAAAGTTATAACCAACCTAGATAGCATATTCAAAAGCAGAGATATTACTTTGCCGACTAAGGTCCATCTAGTCAAGGCTATGGTTTTTCCAGTGGTCATGTATGGATGTGAGAGTTGGACTGTAAAGAAGGCTGAGCGCCAAAGAATTGATGCTTTTGAACTGTGGTGTTGGAGAAGACGCTTGAGAGTCCCTTGGACTACTAGGAGATCCAACCAGTCCATTCTGAAGGAGATCAGCCCTGGGATTTCTTTGGAAGGAATGATGCTGAAGCTGAAACTCCAGTACTTTGGCCATTTCATGTGAAGAGTTGACTCATTGGAAAAGACTCTGATGCTGGGAGGGATTGGGGGCAGGAGGAGAAGGGGACGACAGAGGATCAGATGGCTGGATGGCATCACTGACTCGATGGGCGTGAGTCTGAGTGAACTCCAGCAGTTGGTGATAGACAGGGAGGCCTGGCGTGCTGCAATTCATGGGGTCGCAAAGAGTCGGACACGACTGAGCGACTGAACTGAACTGAACTGAGTGACCTCTAAGTTACCAAATCCTGGTATGAATGATTGGTCTCAATAGACCTGAACTCTCAGGAGCGCTTCCCATCATCGTTCATTCCATTCATCAAATGTTCTTTCTTCACTTGACTTTTCTGAATTTCCTCCCATCTCATTGGTTCTCCTTTTCAGTTTTTTCTGTAGATGCTCATCTTTCCTTAACCTCTTAACACTGGAGTATCAAGAACCCAGTCCTCAGACCTCTTCTCTATTTGCACACAAACCCTTGGTTTCATTCAATGTCATGACTATTTCTGGTGACTCTCAGTTTTGTATCTTCGACCCAGAATTCACTCCTAATCTATAGACTCATAAAGCAGGCTGCTTAGTCAGTATTTCTGTTAAGATGTCCAAGAGACATCTCAAACTTACCATGTCCAGTGCTAAACTCTTGGCATCCCCAAATCCTGCTCCAAATACAACCTTTCCCATCTCATGCTAAGGTTATCAGTGTGGAGGACAATGAACATGCATCCTTATCTAACACAATTCAAAAAAATAAAACAGATCATGAACCAAAATGTAAAAGATAAAACTCAAATGTCTAGAACAAGAGAGGAAAAAGATACCTGTGATCTTGGGTTAGACAAAGATGTCATAGAATAGAACACAAGAACTCAAACTCTTCAGTTATTTGAAGGAACTGCTTATGTTGCAATTACTCAACAAAAATGCTTTCTAATTCAGTTTCCCAGAAAGCTGAAGATGCAGGTAGGGCTGAGATATATGAAGGAGGGGATCGTCAGAAGGCTTTAAAGAAAACATCAGCCCCACTCAACGGTCCTTACCACCTTCATCTTTATCCACTCAGTTCAACTCAACACATACTTAAACATGCCAGTGTAGAGCTGGTACTCTGCCAAAAGGGTAAGCACACATCAGAGTCACCTGGAGAGATGGTTAAAACACATTGCTAGACTCTAGACTCCATTTCAGACTTCCTGATAATGGAACTCTGGGCTGTGGGGCAGGGGTGTGGGGAGGGGG
>SJYA01002938.1:528974-607503 GCA_006410615.1 Neotragus moschatus | reverse complement strand
AATTCCAACACTCTCCCCTGTGATTCTGTGATGCTAATGGTGCTGTTCCTTCTCTGGGGACTTCGCTTCCAGATCTGCTGCTCTAAGCTAAGGGATCTGGAATTGAAGATACAGGTTTTTTTTTTAATGAAAAATGCTATTTCAAGAGAAATAAATGTATATACTTTTTTTAAAAAAGAGTTTTTAATTTCTTGTTAGATCAATGGTGTGATGGAGCCAGCTTCTATTGGCTTGCAAGAGCTGATTGATGGCTTGAAATCCATTATGATGTGAATATTTACACCAGAGAAATTGTCAGACTCTACAAATGGGGACTTTGGTTTGTTTCCTAGAAAGCTCCTTGTTGACATTGGCCAACATGCTGATGAATCAGACAGAACCACCCAAGGTCAAATTCTAATTTTCCTGTATCTGTTAATATGTGAACCTGTTAGCAAGGCATTTAACGTCACTAAGCCTGTTTCCCCATCTACAAACTGGCTCACTTACCTCTACAAGATTGTTGTAAAGATTACTTGAGGATGACATGAAGCAACATCTATTTCTGCTTTATGGACTATGCCAAAGCCTTTGACTGTGTGGATCACAATAAACTGTGGAANTTAAGCTGGATTTAGAAAAGGTGGAGGAACCAGAGATCAAATTCCCAACATCCACTGGATCATAGAAAAAGCAAAAGAATTCCAGAAAAACATCTAGTTCTACTTCATTGACTAAGCTAAAGCCTTTGACTGTGTAGACTCCAACAAAGTGTGGAAAATTCTTCAAGAGATGGGAATACCAGAGCACCTGACCTGCCTCCTGAGAAACCTGTATGCAGGTCAAGAAGCAACAGTTAGTGCTGGACATGGAACAACAAACTGGTTCCAAATTGGGAAAGGAGTACATTAAGGCTGTATATTATCACCTTGCTAATTTAACTTACATGCAGAGTACATCATGCCAAATGCTGGGTTGGATGATTCACAAGCTGGAATCAAGATTGCCAGGAGAATATCAATAACCTCAGATATGCAGATAACACCACTCTAAAGGCAGAAAGCAAAGAGGAACTAAAAAGCCTTTTGATGAAGGTGAAAGAGCAGAGTGAAGAAGCTGGCTTAAAACTCAACATTCAGAAAACTAAGATTATGGAATCCATCCCTGCCGGGAGCCAGCGCCACCGGGGCTGGACCCCGACACATCCCCATCACTTCACGGCAAATAGATGGGGAAAACTGGAAACAGTGGCAGACTGAATTTTCTTGGTCTTTAAAATCACTGCAGACAGTGACTGCAGCAATGAAAAGACGCTTGCTCTTTAGAAGAAAAGCTATGACAAACCTAGACAGTGTTTTAAAAGTCAGAGACATTACTTTACCAACAAAGGTCCACAGAGTCAAAGCTACGATTTTTTCAGTAGTCAAGTATGGATATGAGATAATGAAGGCTGAGCACTGAAGAATTGATGCTTCCAAACTGTGGTGCTGGAGAAGAGTTGCTTAGACTACAAAGAGATCAAACAAGTCAATCCTAAAGGAAATCAACCCTGAATGTTCATTGGAAGGACTGGTGTGGAAACTCCAATAATTTGGCTACCTGATGCAAAGAGCCAACTCACTGGAAAAGACCCTGATGCTAGGAAAGATCGAAGGCTGGAGGAGAATGGGTGACAGAGGATGAGATGATTGGATGGCATCACCGACTCTAAGAACATAAGTTTGAGCAAACTCCAGGAGACAGTGAAGAACAGCGAAGCCTGGTATCCTGCAGTCCCTGGAGTCGCAAAGAGTGGGACATGACTTTTTGACTGAACAACAACAAAGGCTATAAAAGGGAGTGACAGAGACACAAAGGGAGAAAACAAAATAAGAGAGATAAAAGGAGATAAAGTGGGGCAGTTGGGGTGCCATTACAGTCCTAGCTGGAGGCAGAAAGTATGGTATACCAAAATTTCCAGTGAGAATTATTCAGTTATTGCATTGAATCTATATAACGATCTGAGGAAAATGGTTATTTAAAAAATATTGAGTCTTCTAGTCCATGAACACAGTGTTTCATTTCATTTATTTAAATCTTTCAGTTTTTTTTTCTTAATGTCTTACAGTTTTTATTTATCTAATTCATAAGAAAATGTTTAGAAATGGGAATAATTTAATGCAAATAAACCAGAGGAAAAAAGTGAAGTAGGAAAGCTCTATTATAGGAAGATAGACTAAATAATGGGACTTATTCAGAGTGAAAAGACTAAGAGATTATAAGTAGAACTGATAAAGAGCAATAGTCTAGGTAAATAGAACATAAACTTGTTCCTCAAATCCTGAAATATTAGGATGCTCTGAAACTCAGGAAAAGTGCCACCATGAAAAGAATAAAATGCACATTACAATATAATCAAGCTGCAGAAAAGAGGAACCATCAAATTGTGTTATTTTTTTCACCCTAACTGTATTCAGTTGATGGCATAAAGGTATGGAAAATGCTGTTAGAAAACATGAAAAATTTATCTCTTCACTGCAGTCACACAGTGTGTGACTTTTGGCTTTGGAAATGTTTAACATTTAGTGAACTGACTTTAAGATGAAGGATTTTGCAAAGTCCAGTGTTCTGAAACAAAATAGGTGGCTCAGAACACCTTATATGTTTACCAGTATAACTGGACACTTGAGTGCTCTAAACTTGAAACTGAAGGAAAAAATATAAAAGGCTGCTGTATCAGTTAAGGAAATATAGGATTTCAGATGCAGCCGAACCATATGCATGGGACAGATGGCTTCTCAAGAGTGCATTCATTTCCTGTTAGTAAAGTTCCTTGAGCTCTGCAAAACAGGAGATTCTGAAGCACTCGGAATCAATTCGGTGAAAAAGAGCTCAAATGTGTAGAAGAAATTCGCATAAATGGAAGTAATGTTTTATGTTTCTTAAGCAGAGCCAATCTCCAGATGTATGTGAATTATATCAAAGTAACTGTAATCAGGACCAAAAGCAGCTGAATAAGCTGAGGCAAACTACTCACCCAAAGTACGTCTGCAATTACAGAGATAAACAAATATATGAATCCAAGAAGTATTTTGCTGGCTATTTAGATAAATTTAGGAGCAAGTAAAAAAAAACTACCTGGGTAAATGAAAATATGTTATTTCAAGAAATAACTCAAGGTTATCATGTAACTTAACAGGTGCAGGCAAACCTGAGATTAGAATCATGAATACCCTGAGTGTAAGCTTCTTAATGGCAAGGACCATGTCTTATCTATCTTTGTATTCCTAGACTCAGCATGGTGGCTAACATATAATAAGTAGCTTATGAATTAATGAACTGACTAATGAATACACCACACAGTTATTGAAGAGAACAATTCTTTAGCCAGCAAAAGCTAAAGCAACAACCAGAGTTTAGAAAGAGATAGTGGTTAAACATAACAAACTAATCATATTTATCACTTGTTTCTATTATTATAACATGAAAGGAAGGGAATTTTAAAAGCCATTACATAACAAGAACAAAGACAATGAGAGAAAAGAGGCGGGGGGGGAAAGAAACAGAAGTTGAGTATTCCACCAAATTTTTGGAAAACGGAAAGTAAACAGAGGAGATGTCTTGGTTAAAACATGGTGCACTGAACGAACAAACATTCATCCTCAATCAAAATGAGTACAAAGAAATAAAAATACATGAGCCTACTAGGAAAAATAGAATGACAATCAAACAACACAAACAATGTTAACATACTTCTACAAGCAGGAAAAAAAAATGTGAAGACACTAACAAATAGAGAAAGCTGAATACCAGGGACCTAAAGAGTAGTGTGCACAAAATTCTAGAATGTGTCAGCAATGAAAAAAGATCAGGTACTTTAGAAGGTGGGAATAAGTGTTACATGATACCTAAGAATAGGAACATCGGCTCAGTCTCCGGTCCAGGAGGATCCTACATGCGGAGAGCATCTAAACCCAAGTGCTATGACCACTGAGACTGCACTCTATAGCCTGTGAGGCACAGTATCGAAAGACTGAGAACCCACAGCCCGTACTGTGCAATAAGACACCGCAATCAGAAGCCTGCACACCACAACTGGAAAGCAGACCCTGCTCACTGAAACTAGTGAAAGCCTGAAGGCAACAAAGCCTCACTGCAGACATAAATAGATAAAAATTTTATAAAGCCTTCATCGAACACTACTAGAGAATGCTAGCAAAACAACTTATTATTTTGAAAACTCACAAAGAGGAGAAACTAATCATTTTACCCTCTCTTTTACATTTTTAAATCTATTTTTAAATTTTTATGTATTTATTTTGGCTGTGTTAGGTCTTCGTTGCTGCATAGCTTTTCTCTTATTTGCAGCAAATGAGGGCTACCCTCTAGTTGCGGTCCTCAGGCTTCTCACTGCAGTGGCTTCTCTTGTTGCAGAGCATAGACTCTAGGGTGCAGGCTTCAGTTGTTGCGGTATCTGGGCTCTAGAGCACAGACTGAATAATTGTGGGGCATCGACTTAGATGTTCTATGGCACGTGGGATCTTCCTGGATCAGGAACTGAACCCATGTCTCCTGCACTGGCAGGCAGATTCTTTACCACTGAGCAGCCAGGGAAGCCTATTCTCCATTTTAAACAAACAGAACCACTGAATGTCTAAATACTGGATGAGGTGAGGATCCTTTACAGAGGTATGTTAGCTAATAAATGAAGAAAGATTATCCAAATATTACCATTTGCAATGTCTAGTGATTTAATAAACAGTGTACCGAATATTCACAGCTACTAACATTACAAAAACAAAGGCCTTAGATATCATAGGCCTTCTAATGGAAAAACACAACATCCTTAGAAAAGCAGAACTGTTAAAAAAAATTAAAGTCTCTGCATCAAATACAGAGGACAGAGGAACATGTTAAACAACACTGTGGAGATGCAAACAGCAAAACCCAGATTACAGCAACAATTTAGTTTTTTCAATAAATTAAAAATAATCAAACTCAGAAATTGAGGAGAAATCTGAACACTAACATAGACTTAGGACATCAAGAGTGGGATCTATGATTTGTAACATGTGAGCCTTATTTGAGTACTGACTCAAACAAACAATGGGGGGAAAACTTATAAAACTGTAAAATTCTGACATTCACAAAATAACTGAATATTGAAATACTGATGAGGTTTTTTAATGTTATTACTGCTACTGCTAAGTTGCTTCAGTCGTGTCCGACTCTGTGCGACCCCATAGACGGAAGACCACCAGGCTCCCCCAATCCCTGGGATTCTCCAGGCAAGACCACTGGAGTGGGTTGCCATTTCCTTCTCCAATGCATGAAAGTGAAAAGTGAAAGTGAAGTCGCTCAGTCGTGTCCGACTCTTAGTGACCTCATGGACTGCGGCCCACAAGGCTCCTCCGCCCATGGGATTTTCCAGGCAAGAGTACTGGAGTGGGGTGCCATTGCCTTCTCCTTTTAATGTTATTAAGGGATTATTATTAATTTTAATCTTTTTATGCATGACAATAGTATAATAACTTTTTTCTTAAAAAGAGTCCTTACTCTCTAGATATATTTATTAAAATATTTTATGGATAAAATGTGATATCTAGGCTTTGCTTCAAAATAACATGGGGTGGTAGAGGTAAGAGGGTCAGGAAGATCCCCTGGAGAAAGGAATGGCTACCCACTGCAGTATTCTTGCCTGGAGAATTCCATGGACAGAGGAACCTGGCAGGCTACAGACCAAGGGATTACAAAGTTGGAAATGACTTACTTTCACAAAGGTAAGTGAGAGTATAGCTAAACCAAGGCTGGCCATAAGTTGACAAATGCTGATGCTCACTGGGTATGTGAAAAGTACATGGGGGACTCACTATTTTGTTCTTTCTACTTTTGTGTATACTGAATTTTTCCCATAATAAAACATTAAAAAGACCAGAAAATAAACTAAGAAAGAAAAGTCTTCAAATACAGAAATGCAAAAGAAAACTCAACAGACAGCTTTGCACCATGCCTAAAGAAAAACCAATCCAGATTGGAGCAGAATAGAAGGCTATGGGAATGAAGGCTCCAGGAAATAAGAAGGGAAAAAGGAAAAGATTATTTTATGTGCTTGTATGACCTTTTGGAAGTTGACAGATCTGTTAGAGTCTTTGAGTAAAAAAAAACTGATGGCAATATAAAAAGCAAAAGATAGAATAAAAGAGAATAATTAAAGATAAAAAGTTGACCAAGAAAGGAACACTCAACTATTGGATTTATTAGAGAATAACATTAATTTAGTCTATTTATTCTATTTAGGCAACTATATAAACATGGATACTGAATTACCAAATAATTCAAATATAGGAAAGAGAACAGAAGAAAACTGGTGACAAAAAGCAGTTCAACTTCTTTTTCACTTTTTAGTTTTATGATTTGGACAAGTTCCTTAGCCTTTCTAATTCTCAGTTTACTCCTCTGTAAAATGGACATATTATCATCAATCTTGTAGAATTGTTGAAAGAATTAAAGATAATACATCTAAAATACATGGCATAGTATCTTTTAAAAAAAATTATTTTACTTATTTATTTTTAGCTGCGGATCTTCGTTGCTGTGCACAGACTTTCCCCAGTTGTGGAGGCTGGAGCTTCCCTTTGTGGCAGTGCATAGGCTTCTGCAGTGGCTTCTCTTGTTGCACAGGCTCTAGGCATGCAAGCTCAGTAGCTGTGGCATTTGGGCTGTAGGGCGTGCAGGCTTTAGGGCGAGCAAGCTTCAATACTTGTGGCACACAAGCTCAGCAGTTGCAGCTCACGGCCCCCAGAAAACTCAAGCTTCAGTAGTTGCAGACGCAGGCTCTGTAGTTGTGCCTTCTGGGCTCCAGCATACAGGTTCAGTAGTTGTGGTGCACCGGCTTAGTTGCTTTGCAGCATGTGGAAATTTCCTGGACGAGAGACTGAAGCCATGTCTCCCATGTTGGCAAGCAGATTATTATCCACTGTGCCACCAGAGAACTCTGGCAGAGTATCTTATATATAAAATGTAATACCATGTAGCCAATAAAAATGATATATTTTAGTTATTGATAAAGGATGATAATGTAAATTGTGCTCAATTGAAAAGCATATTACAGAAAAGTATGTATAATATGACCCTGTCTATATAAAATTGCCTATCTATCTGCCTGTCTCCCTACCCCCATTTATCTAATAGAAAGGCTATCTAGAGGCAAAGTTTAAAAATATTGATACATTAGGTACTGATTATCTCTGGACAGTGAGAGTTCAGTTGATTTGTTCTTATTTAAAAACAATTTTCTCTTTGAATTATTAAAATAACTATTAAATCATTTTCCCCAAAGTAATAAACTATCTTTATCATTAAAGAATCTGCCTGCAATGGAGGACACCCAGGTTCAATCCCTGGGTTGGGAGGATCCCCTGGAGAAGGGAATGGCTACCCACTCCAGTATTCTTGCCTGGAGAATCCCATGGACAGAGGAGCCTGGCGGCCTACAGTCCATGAGGTTGCAAAGAGTCAATACAATTGAATGACTAACTCTTTCTTTCATCTTTACTGAAGTAAAAATAAAGAAAATAAAACTATTTATAAAGACAATGGGATAAGGTGATACACTAAGAGAAGTAGCAGATGATAGCATCACCTATAGGCTACGTTAAAATTTAAAACTATATAAAAATTATTAGATATACAGGTAGGGGTAGAATTACAGAAAAAAGAAAACAATTTACCTGTTAGTATAGTTGGGATTATGTTATTTTTCCATTCCATTTTTACTGTATAGTGTTATATATTTTATTGTCATATACACATATTGTTGTTGCATAGTCTCTAGGGTTGAAAGTGTTAGTTGCTCAGTTGTTTCTGACTCTTTGTGATCCCATGGACTGTAGCCTGACAGGATTATCTCTGTCCATGGAATTCTTCATACAAGGATACTGTAGTGGGTTGCCATTCCTTTCTCAAGGGGAGCTTCCCAACCCAAGGATTGAACCCTGGTCTCCTGCACTGCAGGCAGATTCTTTACCGTCTGAGCCACCAGGGAAGCCCTGTTCAGTCGCTAAGTTGTGTCCAACTTTTTGTGACCTCATGGATTGCAGCAGGCCAGGCTTCCTTGTCTTTCATTATCTCCTGAAGTGTGCTCAAACTCATATTCATTGAGTCAGAGCTGCAATCCAACCATCTCATCCTCTGTTGCCCCCTACTCCTTCCTACTGCCCTCAATCTTTCCCAGCATCAAGGTCTTTTCCATGAGTTGGCTCTTTGCATCAGGTGGTCAAAGTACTGGAGCTTCAGCTTCAGAATCAGCCCTTCCAATGAATATTCAGGGTTGACTTCTTTTAGGATTGACTGTTTGATCTTCTTCCTGTCCAAAGAACTCTCAGGAGCCTTCTCCAGCACCACAATTTGAAAGGATCAGTTCTTTGGCACTCAGCCTTCTTTATGGCCCAATTCTTACATCCATACATGACTACTGGGAAAACCATTTGTTGGTGTTATTCAGTAGCTTAGTTATGTCTGACTATTTGGAAACCCATGAAGGGCAGCATGCCAGGCTGCCCTGCCCTTCAGTATCTCAGGGAGTTTGCCCAAACTCATGTTCACTGAGTTGGGGATGCCATCCAACCATCTCATCCTCTGTTGCCCTCCTCTCTTCCTGCCCTCAATTTTTCCCAGCATCAAGGTCTGTTCCAATGAGTTGGCTCTTTGCATTAGTTGGCCAAATATTGAAGGTTCAGCTTTACCATTAACCCATCCTTCTAACGAATATTCAGGATTGATTTCCTTTAGGACTGACTGGTTGGATCTCCTTGCAGTCCAAGAGACTCTCAAGAGTCTTTTCCAACACCACAGTTTGAAAGCATCAGTTCTTTGGTATCAGCCTTCTTTATGGTCCAGCTCTTGCATCTGTATATTACTACTGGAAAAAACCATAACTTTGACTATGAGGACGAAGACGTCTCCGCTTTTTAATACACTGTCTAACTCTGTCATAACTTTCCTTTGAAGGATCAAACCTCTTTTAATTTCACAGCAGCAGTCACTATCCACAGTGATTTTGGAGCCCAAGAAAATAAAATCTGCCACTGTGTCTACTTTTTCCCCATCTATTTGCCATGAAGTTATGGAATCAGATACCATGATCTTAGTTTTCTGAATGTTGAATTTTAAGCCAGCTTTTTCACTCTCCTCTTTCACCCTCATCAAGAGGCTCGTTAGTTCCTCTTGGCTTTCTGCCATTACAGTGGTATCATCTGCATCTCTGAGGTTGTTGATACTTTTGGCAATCTTGATTCCAGCTTGTGATTCACCCAGCCTGGCATTTTGCATGATATACTCTGAGTAGAAGTTAAATAAGTAGGGTGACAATATACAGCCTTGACATATTCCTTTCCCAATCTGGAACTAGTTCATTGTTCCATGTCCGGTTCTAACTGTTGCTTCTTGAGCTGCATACAGGTTTCTCAGGAGACAGGTAAGGTAGTCGGGTATTCCCACTTCTTTAAAAATTTTCCACAGCTTGTTGTGATCCACACAACGAAAGGCTTTAGTGTAGTCAATGAAGCAGAAGTAAATATACATATGCCTATTGTACAAGTTCTTGTATTAAGCCAACACCTACCTCCCCATTAAGTTTCATTCCTTGATAATAGTTTACTCTCTGAGGCCACAAAGCAAAAGTTTAATTCTTTTAAAACATGCTACTGCTGCTAAGTCACTTCAGTCGTGTCCGACTCTGTGCAACCCCACAGACGGCAGCCCACCAGGGTCCCCCGTCCCTGGGATTCTCCAGGCAAGAATACTGGAGGGGTTGCCATTTCCTTCTCCAATGCATGCAAGTGAAAAGTGAAAGTGAAGTCGCTCAGTCGTGTCCGACTCTTAGCGATCCCATGGACTGCAGCCCACCAGGCTCCTCCATCTATGGGATTTTCCAGGCAAGAGTGCTGGAGTGGGGTGCCATTGCCTTCTCCGCTTTAAAACATGACAGATCTTTAAATATTTAAAGACTTGTTCCCTCTAGGTCTTTCTTTTTTTCAAATTCCTATAAGCTTCGTAAGTTCAAGCACTATGTCTTACTCATCTTTGTATTGCCAGCAGCTCTGAAATAATGTCTTAAATATACCAGGCAATCAATAATATTGGGCACTTGTAGAGATGAATATGAAATCCCCTCAGTATTTTGGTAACATTTTCCCAGATATGTTTTCATTTGTTAACATGCTTCTTAAAATATAACTTTTAGTTTTCTTTTACTTCTTGTATTCCTTGTCTCTGGTGACCTAAAATCCACTCCAGTCATTCCACTCCTGTGGCTATAACCAATCCTGAAAAATAGCCCTACCTGGGAAATTCAGACCTTCCACTCTCCAGTATTCCATCCTTCTAGCCCACTTGTTCACTCACACCCAATGTAGCCTATCTCATCAGCACCTCTCAGTCAACTTTAACCATGTCCACAATATACTTCCTCACCTTGCTTTCATTTCTGAGTCTATACATTACTTTTGTTTTTAACAATGTAGCATAATTTCCTTTGGCTGACAGTCCATGCATTGCAAGCTAGTGTAAAAAATACCTTGGATGGCTCCAAGACTTTTCCAAGTCTCTACCCACAATGCTGGGAAGCCATACCTTATAGAAGACTGCTTCCATTACAAATCTAGAATTGCTGAGCTCAAAAGGTTCCTCAGTGCCAACACTGATTCTACCACACTAATCTCATTACCTCATTCCCCCATTCACCAAAACTTCACACTATGTCAACATTCACCAAATTTTTAATCCTCAATTTTGCCATTTCTCTGAACATATAACTGTCACTCCACTTTCCTAGAAAAAAATAAAAGTATACAAACTTTCTCAACTTCTTCTTAACCAGACACCATGGATATTCTCAATAACAAAGCCACTAAAAAAAAAAGCTAAAGGTATCTACATATACAAAGAAAGGACAAATGAGCACAAAACAATGTGTATGTCTGTAACAGCCAGTGAAAAATAAAAATTTGTTTGAAAAAGCATACAATTTCTGTGGAAAGATTAAAACCTATATACGGTTGCCTTAAGGGAGGGAAACTGCAGTGAAAGGGAGATTTTTTTCCAAGTATACACGCTTCTGTAGGTTTAGAATTCTGAACCATATGAAAACATTGTCTAAAAAAATAACAAAACTTGTGAACATAATCATGCATGTCCTTTCACGCTTTAAAGTCCCTAATGCAGTGCCTGGGGTGTGGGGTAGGGATGGGAAATTATTCCTTAATGAGCACAGAGTTTCAGTGCCCATTAAAGTTGTACAGATAAATGGTGGTGACAGCTGCACAACAACATTAGTAAGTGTGAATGTACTTATTATCACTGAACTATAAACTTAAAAAGCGTGAAAGTGAGAAATTTCCTCAAGCTTATTTTACTGTAATTAAAAAAAAACTCATAATAGTAAAAACTAAAAAACAACACAAAACACCCTCCAACGCCTTCTTAATGCTACTATGATGAAGAACAAGACTGTATAACGATGACCCCTGCCTAATTCCATCTTGTCTTGAGATCCTCTCAAGAGGATCAATTAGCTCAAGAATATTCAGCTGAACTGAACTTCTTTTAATTCCTCAAAAGCATAGCAGTTTCTCTTGCTCTGGGTCTTACCATAGAAAATTCCTCTTCCTGGGATGCAGATGAGTAGCACTTACTCACAGGATGCCTCTTCAGTCCTTTCTGACTTGCTTAGTTCATTTCCTTTACTTCCCTTTCCTGATACTCAATACAACTAAAATTATCTGGCTAGTGTTTGACTAGAAAATTCAGTGAAGGCTGGGATCATTTGGGTTTTGTTCTCTAATGCAGGGGTCCCCAAACTCCAAGATCTAACACCTGATGATCTGAGATGGAGCTGATATAATAATAATAGAAATAAAGTGCACAATAAAGGTAATGTACTTGAATCATCCTGAAACCATTCTGGTCTTCCCCCCTCCCATAGGTCTGTGGAAAAACTCTCTTCCATGAAACCGATTCCTGGTGCCAAAAATGTTGGGGACTGCTGCTCTAGCATATAGCATGGCAATAACAGGTACCCTATAAATATTTTTTAAATGAATGGATAATTTTAAATTTAACTATACTCCAGCTGTGGTCTAATCAATCAGCAGAGTAGAACCATCCTTTATACTGGATGTTATTATGATTAGTGTGNCAAAAATGTTGGGGACTGCTGCTCTAGCATATAGCATGGCAATAACAGGCACCCTATAAATATTTTTTAAATGAATGGATAATTTTAAATTTAACTATACTCCAGCTGTGGTCTAATCAATCAGCAGAGTAGAACCATCCTTTATACTGGATGTTATTATGATTAGTGTGCTCTAACATTACTTTTTATCAGTTACGATAGACACAAGTTTCATTTAGCCTGCTACTGCTGCTAAGTCGTTTCAGTCATGCCCGACTCTGTGCAACCCCATAGATGGCAGCCCATCAGGCTCCCCTGTCCCTGGGATTCTCCTGGAGTGGGTTGCCATTTCCTTCTCCAATGCATGAAAGTGAAAAGTNTGCTGCAATTCATGGGGTCGCAAAGAGTCGGACACGACTGAGCGACTGAACTGAACTGAACATGAAGCATTTAGTGCATGGCACATTTTTATGTTCCCGTGAAAGAGCTATTATTTCATTATTAGTGGAGCAGACTGAAATATAAATGCAAATAGACAAGTTGGATACATGTCCTCATAGAAGGATCCACAGAGGGTCATCAGGATGGTACAAAAGAAGATGATAACTTCCTGATTGGAAGGGAATGGTCAGCAACATCTTCCTTAACCGTTTCTTTAGAATCCAGTAGGATGGATATATAAAGGAGGGAGAAGGGAAGGACCCAAGAATCTGGCTATTGGCGAGGAACCTTATGAAATTAGATAGTGGGACTTGATTCCCACAGTGAAATCCAGGTTCTGCACATGGTTAAAAATGTGTAAGATTCAGTTTGCCATCCTTGATCGTGTTGAGAGCCCTGTGCCTGTTAGCCCAAACTTCATAGCTGGTTGCTCTGACATTGGAGCTGGACTTTCGTGATGAAAATGAATGGGGTTTATGCAATGCTTTACACTTTACACAGCCTCTCCACTTCCTTATTTCATTTTCACAAACAACGTGATAAGAAATACAGGCTTGTGTGTTCATTCACCTATTTATTCAGAGATTGTTCACTGGGCACTGATATTGTGCCAGGCACTACACAACACCCTTAAGACGTTGCAGTGAATACGACCAATAGGGTACTTGCTCACATAGAAAATGTGGTTTTAACCCACTCGTCACTCATTTCCTCGTTTAATTGTCATCAGAAAAATCAAATGTGAGCTCATGATTAAGAAACACAAAGTCTGAGAAAGTGGCCTTTACCCTGATACCTAAAAGGATGAAGGGGAATTAGCCAGTGATGTTGGGTAGGAGATACACAAGAGAACTGCGTGCTCAGGGAGAACTTTGTACTAAGGAAGCAGCAGAAACTGGGATTGTTGTTGATGTAAAAGAAGGGCAATGTGGCTAGAGATCAGAAGCAAAAAGGAAATGCATGACATCCGCCTGAGAGAAATACCACGGTACAGTTATCCGGGGCCTTACAAGCCAGGCTAAGGATATGGGTCTTTATCTTAAAAGGATTAAGGATGCTAAGCAGGAAAGCAGCAACATGATCAGATCTGCATTTTTGACAGCTCTCTGTAGAAAAGGGAAAATGTCTGAGACAAAGTTTGGAAGGATATTCTGCAAGATTTCTTGATTCTTTGGATGTAGATGCTGAGAAAGAGGGTAAGGTCAAAGATGAGTCCTCGATTTTAGATGTGAATGTCCAGGTGGGTGGGGTGCTCTAGATGGGGAAATGAACACAGGGGGAATTCAGTTTGGGAACCTGGGGTTGCTGTGGGGGAACTTGGGACCATGTGCAATATCTGGATGGTGACCCCAAAGCCAGCAGATATCTGGGAATGGAACTCCGAGGAAAGATCTGGGCTGGAATGATAAACATCCAGAAAAGTAAAAGTGTACATTGTTTGGTTGTGTCTGACTCTTTGTGACTCCATGGACTGTAGCCCACCAGGCCCCTCTGTCCATGGAATTCTCCATGCAAGAATAGTGGAGTGGGTACCCATTCCCTTCTCCAGGGGAATCTTCCCAACCCAGGAATTGAATTTGGGTTTCCCGCTTTGCAGGCAGATTCTTTACTGTCTGAGTCAGCAGGGAAACCCAAACTTCCAGAGTTATTAGCAAATAGATGACAATGAAAACTGTGAGTGTGAATGTTCTCATCTGGAGGCAGGGAGGCTGGTGGAAGAAACAGGGTCTGGGATCTGGCCCTAAGTAATTACAATGAAAGAACCAGGCAAGGAGAAACATGATGGGGAGTGTGAAGAGAAATCAGCCAAAGAAAGAAAATTTTTCTAGAAAGAGAAAGTGGTCAACAGTTCACATCAGTTAACTTGTAAGCAGTAAGCCAAGCCAGGAATGGAAAGAACTCCTTGGACCTAGCCCAACAGAGTAATTAGTGAAGGAAAGAAACATCAGGGGGACTGCTGAAGCAGGGGGCCAGATTGGAGGAGATGGATCTCAAATGAAAGTGAATAAGGGGCATCAGTGAATTCACTGAGACATTTCCTTTGAGTTCTTTGCTGTGAAGAGGAAGCAGGAGAGGGTCAGTTGCTAGAGTGAGAGGTAGAGGACATTTTTGTCTTACATTCCCATTTTGTGCCCCTGAGGACGTCTCTCTGCATCAAGTAACAATGGCAAATCAATCAGTGAATTGATTTTTTTTTCTTTACAGTTTGATTTCAGATGAACTTCAGTAAATTGACCTAGAGCCAAACCCAGAAGTCCAGGTCAATTAAAAAAATTTTGTTTTAAATGGAGTATTTTCTACATGGCAGGCTCCCCACTGGGTCAGTTCACATTATCTCATTAATTTCTCACAGCTCTCTAGGAAATCAAGTTATTCCAGTCTCCATTCACGAGCCAGGGAACAGAGGCCCAGGAAGGGGTCTGAAACTGGCCTAAAGTCACCCAGCTGGTAAGGGATGGAATCTAAATTCAAGCTGGACCTGTCTGGCACCAAGCCCAGGGCTCTTCATTGCCATGCCTGGGCTCCCGTCCAGCGCACGGGAGAGGTCTGGAGTACTATGCCAAAAACTGTCATTCTGAACCGTTAGCAACAAGGGACAGTAATACTTTAGATCCTAGAGTAAGAGTTTGAGCCTCGAAAAGCATTATGTAAAGTTTTTCTCTGATTACTGGGAAAGATGGGCTTAAACTGAGGAGGTCTTCCTTCTTCTTCCCTGGTGGCTCAGCTGGTAAAGAATCTGCCTGCCAATGCAGGAAACCCAGGTCTGATCCCTGGGTGGGGAAAATCCACTGGGGGGGGAAATGGCAAGCCACTCCAGTATTCTTGTCTGGAGAACCCCATGGACAGAGGAGCCTGGCGGGCTACAGTCCATAGGACCACAAAGAGCCGGACATGATTGAGTGGCTGATGCTTTCACTTTCCCTTCTCACCTTCACTTAAATACACTATTTCCTCTCTCAGATTTCAGTATAATTGTCGCTTTTCTCACTCAGTGGGGTATTTCTCTTTATGATGTGGAGTCGCAGAGCTCTGTGTTTCACTGCATTTCAGCACTTAGAGTTTTCATGTGCTGTTGAGATGAGTAGCCCCTAGCTTCCCCACCCCTCTTAGAAGTTAGATTTATGACATCAAGGAGTCTTCCTTTGCTCCAGCACACAGCAGAGTCCTTAAAACATATCAGTGCTCCAAAAACATTCGTTGGGTTAATGGACTGTGGGAGCATCTCAGTGAGCTAACGGGGATGAGGTGTCATCTCAACCTGTGCCCTTGTCCTGGATACCCTACAGTGCTGAGGTGAGCAAGATGTGTGTTCCCTAGGAGACAGTCATGAGGTTGGGAAAAAGGATGGTAGCTCAGGTACTTAGGTCTAGAGATCTTAGTAAATCAAAGAGGCCAAACAGCTAAGCCATGCTTTAAATCCCATGCTGGGGACTCCTGGCTGATGAAATTTGCCTCTGGATCTAAAGGACATTGAGCTGGAATAATCAGATGTTTCTGCTGTGCTTTTTAAATGACAGGCCTTTGGTGTATTTGGCAGGCTATGTACAAATGTCAACTCAGTCTTGATGGGTGGGGACACCATGATCAGGATGTCCAATCAGCTCCTCCATTCATTCTAGAATTCTCCCTGGCTCCGCCATCTCCTCCCTCTGCCTTCCTCTACAACGTATGCTCAGACTCATAATTACGGAGTTGTAACTGTTGTTGTTGTTTAGTTGCTCAGTTGTGCCCGACTCTTTGCAACCCCATGGACTGTAGCCCACAAGGCTCCTCTGTCCATGGGATTTCCCAGGAAAGAATACTGGAGTGGGTTGCCATTTCCTTTTCCATAATTATGGAGTCTTCCTCATAAATCTCTCCCTAATTTGTCTTCCCCTCTTCAATCTCATTGCCCTAATTCAGGATCTCACTATTTCTTACCTAGACTTTCATTTCAGCCTGTTGGTATCACCTGCCATCCCTTCACTCAGGAGAAAGGATCTTTGTCAAACATCAGTGGGCTCATGTCACTCCTTTTACAATGCACACCAGAAGCTCTCGCCCTGCAGTCCGAGTGCATACTCTCCAGACAGGTGGTGCATACTCTCCCACACGCTAAAGTTTCATTGGATCCCTCCCACTCCATCTCTGGCCCTTTCTCCTGAAGAAGAACGTTTGCTTTAGTCATGGGAAGTCCCTGGCATCCCCGATTATAAATATTCAAGTCACCATGCCTATGAAAAGGCCACTTTCTCCACCCAGAAAGTCAGGACCATGTAGCAGAGTCCTGCTTGTAAGAGAGTTTGGGGCAAGGCAAATAAAGAGCTAGAAGATGACCTCAACAGAGACAGGTTACCTTTATTAAGGCAAGGAGGGGCAACAGTTGGCCTGGCGACTTGACTGAGGCCCCGAGGGGACAGAGAAGCCCTTATGTAAGGAGTGGTTTGCAGAAGTGTGCGCAGCTCGGAAAGTTCAGTCAGGCGTGGCAGTTGGAAAGTTCTAACTGATGTGGCAATAACAGTCAAGCTACACCCAGGGGGTGGGAACGGGGGTATGGTTATACTAGGTAAGTTTGGGAGATTTTCTGAAATTTCCTCTTCTGGGTCCAGTGGGTACCTGATTCCAGACCCTGAAGTCATAAAAGAGATGGGATTCGGGACGTCATGTCTCCCTGGCTACTTCCTGCTGAACAGGGGCGATGATCTGGGTTCTGGAGCAGAGGATCGCCCTAGGGTTCCAGATCCTTATTATCTAGCAAGGAGGTGAGGTTTGGAGGAGAAGCACTGTCTTAACTTGGTCCCGGGAGATGGCTCAAACCCAGTCTTGGAGGAACCTCTGAAAGAGATTGAACATACAGGGTCCGAATAAGAGAAGTAAGATGATGAATACTAGGGGCCGTAAGAGTGGGGCTAGCCAGGTCCACTCTCCCAACTGTCCCCAGAAGGAGCTGGTTTCTCTTAGTTTAGCCCATGAGTTGAGTTAGGGTCTCAGTTACTATGCCTGACTGACTGGCATAGTAGCAGCATTCTTCTGACAGGAAGACACAGGTTCCACCCTGTTGGGCTGTTAACAAGTCTAAAGCCCTTCTGTTATGCAATACCACTGAAGTCAGGGAATTAATCTGTTGTGGGAGAGAAGCTGCCTTTTGGATATCTCAGAAGTCCCAGTCTATATGTTCAGCTAGGCTGTTAAGGGAAGTCTGTGATATTCCCAGTGTGGTTGCTCCCAGGGCTTTGCTCCCTGCTCCCAAGACTGTTAGGAAGGTTAGGGCCACTGTTGGCGAGTGCTGTGTCCTATGTGGGTGGGCTGTTCTGACAGGGAGCGGTGTTTCGTCTCCAGGGTATATACTGATGTCTGGGACCAGGACTGCCAGAGGGCAGGGGATATCAGTGGGCTCTATTACTTTAAAGATTCTCTGGGGCATAGAAAATGGGTGTTGTTGGGGACCCCTGTGGTTCTGTTAATTGTTAAGGTGTTACTGCATTCCCCTGGGGATGGGGTNGTGTTTCGTCTCCAGGGTATATACTGATGTCTGGGACCAGGACTGCCAGAGGGCAGGGGATATCAGTGGGCTCTATTACTTTAAAGATTCTCTGGGGCATAGAAAATGGGTGTTGTTGGGGACCCCTGTGGTTCTGTTAATTGTTAAGGTGTTACTGCATTCCCCTGGGGATGGGGTCTGTTAAGTCACTGGTAGAGTTGATGCAGGTGGCCCATCCTATCAATTCTATCTGGGTATCGAAGAGGCAGGTAGAACTGGAAGTGAACGTGGACTGATTTAAGTCAGTAATGACATAGCCAATGGCCGAGTAGCCCCATCCTTGTAAGGGGATGCGGAGCCAGCAGTCCTGGGTAATATTAGATCCTGTTGTCTTGAGCAAGGAATGGATCATATTTGCTGTAAGGAGAGTGGGGTGTAGGGGAGGAAACTGAAGGGGAAGCTGAAGGGGGGTGATGCTGGGGTGCTGAGGGCACAGTGGTCCCAGGCTGTACCGTAACACTGTGTCTTTGGTGGGGGGTGGGAGGTAGGGATGAAGATATTTTTAATGGTAAATTTTTGTCCGGGTCTTAGCCTCTCCCGAATATGTGGATGCTCACCTAGACTCCAGAGAGCCAGCATGCATGGTGAGGGTCTTAAATGGTATACGCTACTGGAGTACATTGATTAGTGACACAATTGAGTTTTGGCCTGAAATGGGCCAGGGGGATGCTCAGGTATCCTGAATATGCCATGGTACAGCTCCAGTAGGGGCAGAAATAGTGAGGGGGTTCCCCACTTGCACAGTCTGAATTGGAGCCCCACTGGAGATCTTTTCAGCACAGATATTTGGGCTTGATAGCATACTGCCTTTCCCACTGGAGGCCCTCACAGGAGCCCCAGGTGTTTCGGAGGTTAATGATTTGGCATGCATCAAAATAAAGGGTTACTTGTGACCCTTGTAGGCTGGTCTGATTGATGACTTGTTGGTCTTTGGAAACCTGAAACACCCAGCAATTGGTGCAGGTGAGATCAGTTGGGAGAGGGGTAACAATTGACATGTACATTAGTATGGAGAGCTGAAAGACCATGTTAAGAGATGTTGGGTGGAGAGTGATATTAAGGGATAGCGTGGAAGGCATAGCACCCCTGGAGTAGGGCACCGCTGATAAGATAGGAGGCAACGAGGAGGAGACGGGCAGTGGGAGGCCAGGTTTGAGGGGTTGTGGCTGTTAGGCCTATGGCGAAGGCTATTGATAAGAGGATGGCCACGGAGAGATAGAGGGGGAGGGCCCAACTGAGGTGGGGGTAGGGGCCTTTGGGGTTGGGGGTGACCTTAGCCAGGGAGAGAGGAATGTTCATTAGGGTGTAAGATGATCCAGAAGATGAAAGTATAGAAGTTGATCTCATCTGGGCTTAGGTTATGGAACATCCCCTGAAGCCAGAGTTGGGAGACCAATGTGGTTAGGTCCTTGAAGAAGGTTCCCATTGGGGCGCTAGTCCAGAGGTCCTGTAACAGCTGGGTCAGGAACAGCTGTAGGCTGAGTTGTCCAGGTCATTCAGTGTCCTCTTAGATGGTCGGCAAAGGCTGTTTCTGAGTGATTTTTAGAGAGGTGGGCCCTGTGTGGAAAACTTGGTAAGAGTTACTTGGGGACGATGGTTTGGGTTCGGTGGTGGCCCTTTTGAAGCACATGAGGTGTATCCAGGAGGCAGTTCCCTCGAGTTTGGCTGCAATGGGGGTAAGGAGAATGATTTTGAAAGGTCTCTGTCATTTTGGAGCTAGACCATTCTGGGGGTTTTCAGACAAGACAGATAACCATGTCTCCAATTTGTAGGGGAGTCAAAGGGGCTTGAGGATTCCAGAGTGCGTTGCAGAGTTCGGCCAACAGTTGTGGGTGTAGTGTGGTCAGGAGAATGGAAGGTTCAGGGAGAACCCTGGGTGTGACTATGGGCCTTCCATACATGATCTCAAAAGGACTCAGCTTGAGGGGCTTCCTTGGCAGGGTTGTACTTTAAGAAGAGCAATAGGTAGGAGTTTGGTCCAGTCCAGGGGGATTTCGAGGGTTAATTTGGTAAGGGTTTCTTTGAATATCCCGTTCATCAGTTCCACCTCTCCTGAGGACTGGGGGTGGTATGGGATATGGAACTTCCAGGGGATCTGTAAGAACTGAACGATCTGTTGTGTGATCTTAGAAGTGAATTCTGGGCCATTGTCTGACTAGAGGGATGAGGGTAGGCCAAATCTGGGGATGATTTCTGCGAGAAGAATTTGAGCTACAGTTCCGGCTCTTCTACTGGCTGTGGGAAATGCTTCTACCCATCCTGAGAAGGTGTCTTTGATGATCAGAGGGTAGCTGATCTGTCGAACCAGGGGCATGTGAGTAAAGTCTATTTGCCAGTCTGCTGCTGGAAGGCTGCCTTGCATCTGATGAGTAGAGAAGGATGAGGGTTTGAAGTTAGAGTTAAGGTTAGTGTGTTGGCAGATCTGTCAGGAGTGGGTGAGACCATCTAGATATTGCCCATCTGTGGGTGATGTGTGGATGTGGTTTGGGGTTAACTATTGGAGCACCTTGGTGGAGGGGTGGAAGAGAGAGTGTAGATAGGAAAGAACTTCTTTGGTTGTGGGTGAATCAGTCAGGATTAGGGTTAAGACAGTGGGGGACTGGAGGGAGGGATGGGTTAGGGCTACTTCTTTGGCTTTCTGATCTGCAGCACTGTTGTATGTAGATATAGGGCCTCCCTTTTGGGGTCCCTTGCAATAGAGGATGGAGGCTGTCTTCAGTAGGAGTGCAGCCTCTAGGAGCTTGTGGATGAGGTCAGAGTTGATGATAGATGACCCTTTGGGGGTAAGGTATCCCCTTTCTCTCCTTATTAGAACATTTGAATGGAGTCTGTTTCAGGCATATTTAGAACCAGTGTATATATCAACTTGCAGGCCTTTGGCAAGGGCAAGAGCCCGAGTGAGGGCTATTAATTTTGCCTGTTGGGAAGTGGTGTGAGGTGGTAGGGGCAAGGCCTCGATGGTCTCTGTCTAGGGGATGAGGTGGAGGTCACCTTGGATTTTGGCATATCCTGCTGCAAAGGGTAGGGACTTTGGGGAACTACCATCATTGAACCAGTTAGGGGTATCAGGATCTAGGATATGTTGATTTGTTAGGTGTTGGAAGGGGTTTTGAGTAAGGTCGACTGTTTGGTTACAGTGGTGTGTGGGCTGGCTCCTGTTAGAGGGTATGGGCAATAGGCTGGCAGGTTTGAGTGGGGTATAAGGGGAGAAGGAGATTTAGGGGTCAAGTAGAAAAGAATGTAGGATCTGTACCCAAGATCCAAGATGGAGGAAGGGAGAGAAAAGCCTGATGTGACAAGTGATCTCAGAGTGTGTGTGGGGAATAGACCATTAGGGGAGCATGTCTAGAGAGTTTATTAGCCTCAGGTACCAGGACCGCAATGGCAGCCATGGCTTATAAGCACGGGGGCCACCCATTTGTCACCATGTCAAGCTATTTCGATAAGTGTGCTATTGGAGCCCAAATGTCCCCAATCTGTTGGCACAAGAGACCCAGAGCTTGGCCTTGGTTGACATGAGTAAAGAGAAAAAATGGCCAGGTGTACTCTGGCAAGTGGAGGCTTGGCACTAGGAGGAGGCTTTGTGTGAGTCAGCAGGTGGGAAAGGCCGGTAAGGAGGGGCTGGAAAGGGGTTCATCTAAGGGCCCCTTTGTAGCTTCGTACAGTGGCTTAGCGATGAGGGAGAAATTGGGAATCCAGATGCGGAAAAAGTTTAAGAGGTCAAGGAGAGACAGAAGCTCCTGTTTGTCCAGGGAGGAGGAGAATCAATTAGGGCCCGGATCCTCTCAGGCAGAATAGTCTGTTGCTGGTGTGTCAGGGAGAGCCCCAAGTAGGTGACGGTGTCTGGGCCCCCTGAGCCTTGGATCAGGACACCTGGTAACCCTAGGAGCCTAAGGCACTAAGGAGTTTGGCCATATATTGGAGACAGAGTTCTCAGGTCAGAGACTGCAGAGAAGGAGGTCATCTACATATTGAAGGAGGTGACTGGGGTCTAGGTTAAGCGATTGTAGGTCCTTCTGTAAGGCTTGTCCAAAGAAGTGGGGACTATCCCGGAATGCTTGGGGTCTGGGAGATTTGGCTCTCAGGGTCTTGCCAGGTGAAGACAAAAAAGGGTTGAGACCGGGTCTGAAGGAGGATGGTAAAGAAGGCACCCTTAATGTTTAGAACTGTAAAGAAGGTCACAGCCAGAGGAATGGTGGACAGAAAGGTACAGGGGCTGGGGACCACAGGGAATGTGGGTATGGTGGCGTCACTGATTTTTTGGAGATCTTGGACCAGTCTCCAGGAACCTCCCTTCCCTACTGCCAGGAGAGGGGTGTTGTGAAGTGACGGGTGGAAACTAAGATGGGAGCTTGGAGAAGGCACATGATGATGAATTTAAGTCCTTTCTGGGTTTCTGGGGTGAGAGCATACTCTTGTTGGGTGACTCTTATCGATGGGTCTTTCATGGTGACTAGGACAGGGGCATGGTGATCAGCTATGGTGGGGTAATTGGTTTCCTAGACCCTGGGATGCATGGTCCATAGATCATGAGGAAGTTTGGGAGCTGGAGTCTGGGAGGATCCAGGTGCCATCTGCATACAGAGCACAGAGACTGAGTTGAGAGGAGGTAAAGTAATGGAGACCCTTAGTTTGGACAGTAGATCCCTTCCTAGGAGTGGGATTGGGCACTGGGGCATTACAAGGAAGGAGTGTATAAAGGTCGATTTTCTGAATGTGCAGACTAACGGGGGACTTATTTTGGGTCTCATGGGGACTCCAGAGACTCCGTTTATTGCTACTTCAGATATTTGGGTCAGATCGGAGAAGGAGGTCAAGAGAGAAAAGGCAGCTCCAGTGTCTACTACAAAGGAGATCTTTTGCCCAGCCCCCACTCATGTCGGGGACTCAGGCTGGGGGGCTGGAACCTGGGCCCCATCAGTGGAATAGTTCTCACGGGGTTGGACTGGGGGTCCACAGGGAAGCATGGACCTCCCCAGGGGCGCCAGGGTGTCCCTGTGGGCAGTCCATCTTCCAGTGTCCCCCCACTTTGGTGGGGGGCTGTGGGTTTGCGGATGCCTTTGTCCAGTGCCCCAGTTGGTTGCATTGGAAAGAGGGTCCAGGAGGGGTCTTAAGCCCAGGTGAAGGAGGGTTTTGGCCGGGTTGATCCCGTTCTCTTATTGCTGCTGCCAGAAAGGCATACTTGGTCCTTCTCTTATGGTCTTTTTCCTTTTTGGCTTCATCTTCTCTGTTATTAAATACTTTGAAGGCCACCTCTAGGAGGTCCTTTTGGGGAGTCTGAGGTCCCTTCTCCAGTTGTCTAATATCTGGAGCAGACTGACTATTAAACCGGACATGGAGGTAGGGGATCCCAGTGGGAGCAGTGATATCTAAGCTAGTATAAATTTGGATAGCCTCCATGAGGCTGGCCAGGAACAGGACAGGATTTTCATCTTATCTCTGAGTGACCTCTCTTACCTTATCGTAATTGACATGGGTATGGGCGTTTTTCTGCATGCCCTCAAAGAGGCAAGTGATCATGTGATTGAGCCTCCAGGTGCCAGAGTCATCAGGCTGGTACGTCCATTGAGGTTCAGTATGTGGTACCAGCGACTGGATTATGGTGCTGGTTGTGTAAGCAATCGGCATGGGCTCAAGCTGCTTGCCAGATGCGGTCTTTCTTGGCAGGAGTGAGGGTGGCATTAAGGATATAGAATATATCACTCCATGTGAGATGATAGGCCTGAGTAAGACTCAGGAGTTCCTTTTTATACTTGCTAGGGTTTTCAGAGAAGGATCTCAATTTCTCCTCTATCTGGCTCATGTCCGATAATGAAAATGGCACATGGACTCAAGTGTGGCCCTCCAGAACTCCAGTTCATGTGTCAAGGGAAACATGTGTTGGGTACATGATCATGTGGCAGAGAGCAAAGGAAGGGGGCAAGGGGGTCTTGGGGAATGTGGGGAGGGGCCTCAGAGGAGGCTACAGAGTCGGGGGGAGAATCGGGATATGTAGGTCGGCGGCCTGGAGGAGGTGGGGGAGGGAACGAGGGCATGAGCAGTATGGAGGGGGTTCATCTGCGGGGTCAGACTCAGGGGGTGCAGAAGGTCATGGTCAGCTGCTAGGTGCAGAGGAGGGTGTCTTTTTGTTTAGGAGGCAAGGTGCATAAGAACCTCGTGAGTGGAGCAGCTTTTGCATAAGGAAGGTCTACTCCAAAGAGCCCAAAAAGCTTGGGCATAATGGACCTCCAACCACTTGCCATTCTGTTTGAGGAAGTTGATGAGGTCTTGGAGAATGTTGAAATCAAATGTGCCACTTCAGGCCAGTGGTTTTGGTTATCCAAATGGTATTGAGGCCAGATTTGCATGCAAAGCCGCTCTAGGTGGTTAGCCTTGAGTTCAGTGAGTAAGAGTGGTTTGAGATTTTTGAGGACACAGGCCAGGGGAGTCTTTTGGAATAGACTGGCCAGACCCCATGATTGGTAGGCAAATAGAGGTTCCTATTGTGAGTCCGGACCATCACCCGTGGTCAGAACAGAAGTGTGTAAGGAGATCTCTGTATCTATGTGGGGCGTCCCCCACTGTTGATTACGGAGTGGCCGAAAAGGTGGAGGTCCCTGGGACCCAGAGAGGACCTCTAAAATGTGTCTGGATCTTACCTCAATTTGGGGGTCGGTGGGAGGGGAGAGTGGCATGGAGAGCAGTCAAATGGCAAGAGTTCCCGTTCCGGAGGGCGTCAGGGAAGAGGGGGAGAGCCGTGAAGCTGAAAGCCTGGGGGTATGCCAGCCACCAATAAAACCTTAGAACAAGACTTGCACCACTCACGGAGGTAGAAGATGTCCCCAGAGGGAACTTAGGAGCCCGGGCAAGAAGTGAGGTCGGCGGGTAGCTGTGCTCGCAGGGCTCTGAGTATAGAAAGAAAGGGAGAGGGGAAGAATAAGGGAGGGTGCCTTCCCCCAGTCCTGGGTTTTGGCACCAAAACTGCTGACTTTTCAGCAGTTTCAAAGCAAACATTTAAGTCTCTCTCAAGCCATCCCCCAAAGCCTAGGGTAATTGAGCCATATGCAGCTGACACTCAGACAATCATCCATTGTCTCTGATACCCCTGAAGCTTTTACAATGATCTCAGGACTCTTAACACATTCTGCTGCGTTTATCTGCATGTCTGCCTCCCTCATTGGACTCTGGGAAACTTTGGAGGTTTAGGGAAATAGAACCAGAGGTTGAGAATCCAGGCTGTGGTCTCATAAAGTTCTAAGTTTAAATCTTGGTTACGTCACAGCATGGCCCTGGAGTACTTACTTACCTTTACACTTGAGAAATTTTAATCTGTTAAATGGCCCCAAAAGTTACCAACTTGTGTTCTTCCTGCGACGGGGACTGAGTATAGAGTGCTTAGCAACATCACTGCTTGGTTTAGCGTATCACACATAAAGCACACAGAGGTAATAAAATGAAAATGATCGAGACACGTTTCATGTCCAGTCATCTTCTCACCCCTACAACACAATGCTTGGGACAAAGGAGGTATTAAATACTGTGGGATGAACGAAGTGAGCTTTCGTAGTGAGGTGTGGGGACATGCCCATGTCTTCTCTCTGTACTCATGGACTGGAATTTCACCATCCAGCTTTGTATTCTTCCAGGCACAGAAATTGGAGATTTGCTCTTTTCTCAATCAACCATCCTTGAATCCTGCCTGTGCTTCAGGTTACTGTGCTGTATGTTTTTATGTGTAAGCCCGATATGAGCGCCTCCATTTGTATTTTATTTGTTGACCATGTGACATGCGGGAATCCTAGATCCACAACCAAGAATGAAACCTGCGCCCCTTGCATTGGAATTGCAGAGTCTTAACCACTGGTGTTGGAGAAGACTCTGAGAGTCCCTTGGACTGCAAGGAGATCCAACCAGTCCATTCTGAAGGAGATCGGCCCTGGGATTTCTTTGGAAGGAATGATGCTAAAGCTGAAACTCCAGTACTTTGGCCACCTCATGCAAGGAGCTGACTCATTGGAAAAGACTCTGATGCTGGGAGGGATTGGGGGCAGGAGGAGAAGGGGACGACAGAGGATGAGATGGCTGGATGGCATCACTGACTTGATGGGCGTGAGTCTGAGTGAACTCTGGGAGTTGGCGATGGACTGGGAGGCCTGGCGTGCTGCAATTCATGGGGTCACAAAGAGTCGGACATGACTGAGCAACTGAACTGAACTGAACCACTGGACATCCAGGGAAGTCCCCAAGCATCCCCATTAATAAATAACAAAATAGATGCAGTGAAGGTAAGTAAGAGGTAAGAAGCACTGGAAGGGCTTAACCAAGATCTGCCTGATTCCAGATTCTAAACTCCAGCTCCTCTAGTTAGCAGTAGCTGGATTTTTCCCAATTGGAAAGCGCTCCCAGGTTTCCCAGGTGGCCCTGGTGTTTCTTTGCAGAAAAAGATTCAGAGCATAGTCCATTATGCCAAGGCTGCTGCCTTGAAACATAAATAGTCACTCACTGTGGAACTGTTTGTTATGAAGAATGTGCAGACTGGAGAGAAGTGAGACATAAAATCATTATTTCATGCAGAAAGACATTGCCAAAAGGATAGAATTACTTACTATATTAATTCTG
The DNA here is from genome assembly GCA_006410615.1 of Neotragus moschatus. Taxonomy (NCBI): domain Eukaryota; kingdom Metazoa; phylum Chordata; class Mammalia; order Artiodactyla; family Bovidae; genus Neotragus; species Neotragus moschatus. The sequence continues at coordinate 580,810 of SJYA01002938.1, read as the reverse complement.
TCCTTCAGCCCCCAGCTCATCTCTCTGCATAATGTCTTAGTCACAGAATGTATTGTTGGGGACTTATCCACGATGATTTTTTTGCAGAAATTGAATCATCTAAGGCTTCCCATTCTATTCCCTTTCTCCCTGTCTCTCTTCTGTTGGTCCTTCAAATCGTCTCCCTCCTCTCCACCCTACTTCACCCTACTTGTTAGTCCCATTTCTTCCCACCAACCTCCCTTCCTTCCTTCTACTACTCACTCGTATGCCTCCTTTATTCCTCTTTCTCTTCCTCCAAACCCCTCTGTTAACCCTCGGTTTCTTCTCTCTCATTTTTCCATCTGCCAAAGGTCATCTTCTACAGTAGGCTGGAGAAGCTCCCAGGGGAAATTCCACATTCGCCTTAAAAATGGTGCTATGGGGAGGGTATACACGGGGATCATTTAGAGACTCATCTAGAAGCATCCTATAGAATCATCCTCTGGAGTCAACCCATATAGTCATCACGTAAAGCTATCCTAGAGAACTATCCTATAAAACCATCACGTAGAGGCTTCATACAGCATCTCAGAGTTAGAATAACAATGGCTGAGACAGCGGGGAGGTAAACAGCATCCGTTTACCTCTGTGTTTATATATCCATAAATCATTCTTAATCCAAGTCATTCTCTCTCTTTTTTTTTTTTTGCCACTTTATTTTTTTTTAATTGAAGGATATTTGCTTTATAGAATTTTGTGGCTTTCTGTCATACATCAAAAATCAGCCATAGGTACACCCTTGTCCCCTCCCTCTCGAAACTCCCTTCCAATCCCCTCCCCACCCCACCTTTCTAGACTGTCACTGAGCCTCTGTATGTGTTCCTTGCGTCATACAGCAAATTCCCACTGGCTATCTATTTTACATACGGTATTATACATTTCCATGTTACTCCTTCCATACATCTCACCTTCTCCCTCCTGCCCTCTCCCTATGTCCTTAGGTCTGTTTTCTATGTCTGTTTCTCCATTGCTTCCCTGAAAATAAATTTATCAGTACCATCTTTCTAGATTTCATATATATGCATCAATATACAATATTTATATTTCTCTTTCTGAGTTACTTCACTCTGTTTAACAGGCTCTATCATTCTTAATGGCAGAACATGATAGACATTTCCAATTCAGTTAGAAATCCAATAGCTTGAGCTTCCCTGGTGGCTCAATGATAAAGAATCTGCCTGCAATGCAAGAGACCCGGGTCAGATCCCTGGTCTGGGAAGATTCCACATGCCATGAAGCAATTAATTCAGAGTGCCACAATTATTGAGCCTTCATTCTAGATCCCGTGACCCGTGATTACTGAAGCCCATGTGCCTGAGCTCAAGCTCTGCAACAAGAGAAGCCCCACAATGGAAAGCCCTCACACCACAACTAGAGAAAAGCCTGCACAGCACTGAAGACCCAGTACAGCCCCAAATAAAGAAATAAAAATAATTAAAAAAAAAAAAAAAGGAATCCAATAGCTTTCATTTGATGTAGTTGGATGGATCTGGCAAGAAGTGTAAAGCAGGACTGAACAATAACAAAAAAAAGTTAAAACCATAATATTCCAAGTTGGATGGTGTTTGCCGTCCTGTGGCCTCACTTCAAAAGATTTATGGGCTATTGTACCAGGTGCATAGAGAGCTGTCACGTGGAAGAGGAATTTCCTTCATGGGCTAGCATGATCGCAATTATCTAATGCTGTTCTACAATTTCTTTTAAATTAACACCGACTCTTACCATCACGAGTTGAACACCTAGTGTGTTGGGCACTGCTCTGGGAGTTTTAAATTTACCACCTCATTTAACCCTCACAGCATCTGTGAGAGGCAAGGCTGAGCATGTCCAGTTCAAACATTAGCAGAGGAAGCTCAGAAAGGGGAAGTAATTTTCCCAATGTTACAATGCTATGAAATATTAAGAGTAGTTATAACTGTTGCAAGGAGGACACAAAATCGTCAAGATCAATAAAATAAAAATGCTACAAAAATTTACTGAGAGTTCATAAAAGTAGACTAAAAAAACTGAGCCTTACTATGTTTTTGTCTGGCAGAATAATATTTTAAAACTATTAACTCTCCTAACTTATGAGTGTAAACAATTTAACCCAAATCTGAGTAATTTTTCATATCTTAACAAAGTGATTCTTAAATTTTAAAAACAAACCTCCTGGAGCAACTAGAAAAATATTAATGAACAGTGAGAAGAATGTATGTAAGTATAAACTAATAAACCAATTTACTAACATAATGTGTTGCTGTTAAGTCGCTCAGTCATGTCTGACTCTTCGTGACCCCGTGGGCTGCAGTACACCAGGTTTCCCTATCCATCACCATCTCCCAGAGTTTGCTCAAATTCATGTATATTGAGCCAGTGATGCCGTCCAAACATCTCATCCTCTGTCATCCCCTTCTCCTCCTGTCTTCAATCTTTCCCAGCATCAGGTCTTTTCCAGTGAGTCAGTTCTTTGCATCGGGTGGCCAAAGTATTGGAGCTTCAGCTTCAGCATCAGTCCTCCCATTGAATAGTCAGAGTTGATTTCCTTCAGGATTGACTGGTTTGATCTCCTTGCAGTCCAAGGGACTCTTAAGAGTCTTAAAAGCATCGGTTCTTCAGCACTCAGCCTTCTTTATGGTCCAGTAAAAAATCATTACATATAACAATGTAAATATGCTAATGAATGATGTGTATAGATTATAATACTAAAAAAACTAATAAATTTTTAAAGCATAATGGAACTGGTTCAAGAATGGATGCTTTGATCAAAGAAAAAAGCAGAGATGGCCCATGAAGAGATCAATATATATATGAATACATACAATATGATCAATATGTCATTTCCCATTCACAAGAGAAGGAAGACTCTTATTCTGTATATGGTCCATCCACTATACATTTAAAAAAATGATAACAGTAAGAAGAAAGACAAGCAGAAAGGAAACATTGAATGGCTGCTTGAATATATTAAACAAAATAAATAAGTAGATTAAAGCACTGTAATTTTGCAAGCAAAGGAGGAAAGAAAGGAAAGAAGGAAGGAGTGAAACTAAAAATAATGAAAGATACTCTGGGTAACCAAATGTGGCATAGATAGGAAGACTTTTCAGTGTTACTCAAAAGGAAAAATAAGAGAATATATGGACAGATTTGATTACCTTAAACATTTTTAAATAAAATACTTCTATCAAAATATCATAAAACTGAAAGACTAATTACAAACTGTGAGAAAAGTTTTATAAACAGAAATAAGATAGTTAAGTTTTTTTTTAACATTTAGGTTTATTCCATTACCATTTATGTAACATTTTAAATATGCAGAACTCTTACAAATCAATAAGAAATTATTGATAGGAAATTACTGATAAGAAAAATGGGCAAAGGGTATGAACTAGCTGTTCCCAGAAGGAAAAAACATACTTACCAAACACATGGAATGTTGGATTCACAGCAGTTAAACAAAAAGCAAAAAACGATTGTGAACCATGTTTGACTCATTGACTTGGAAGTGAATTATAACCACTGTTGATGAGAGTGTGAGGTAAAATACATGTTCATACAATAATGAAAATAGGCAAAGGAGTTATGTTTCAAAAGCCTTAGAAACATACATGATGCTTGACCCTGCAGTAAACATATGTGTAATCCAACTTAATGAGTCTCCTAGAAAATGCATTCCAAATAAGCATACATCAATATGTACGTGGATGAAGATATCTCTAGCTAAGGGTGTAGATATTCCCATCAACTCGTGGTAGGCAGCTCCTGACATTCAATTACTCTGTCTTCTACTATCTATGTTTCTGTGTCACCCCTCTAGCCACTTGCACTTAGCCACTTGATTCTGTAGCAAATAGAGTGTAGCGAAATGATGGGCTGTATCTTCTGTGGTTAATGTTACAAAGACTGACTGATGTCTGTCTTGCTGGCACTCCCCTCTCCCTTTTGCTTTCTTGATTGCTTTGATGAAGCAAACTACCAGACTATGAATTATCCCATGCAGAGGTCCGTGTGAAACAGGACTGAGGTAGGCCTCCAGCCAATGGTGAGGAACTGAGACACTCAGACCACCAGCTTGTACAGAACAGAATCCTGCTGACAACCACATGCATCTGTAGGAAGTGGGTCCTTCCCAGTCAAGCCTTTAGATAAGACCAAATTCCCAAAGAGTCAAGGGGTTCCTTGATTATAGTCTATGAGGCCCAGCTAACCCATGCTCAGATTCCTGACCACAGAAACTGTGAGATCATAAATGTAGTTTTAAAGTTGGGGATAATTTGTTATATAGCAATAGATAGAATTATCTATATCTAGACACAGTTTTATTTATAGTGATACAAAACTGGAAATAATAAAAATGTTCCTTGAGAAGAGACTGAGTTAACTATGAAGGATCCAGATAACCATATACTGTGATTATATTAAAATTTTATTTATTGCTACAGGAAAAAGTTTATGACACACAGTAAGTGAAAAAGCAAGCTACCAAACAGTATATGAGATAGGAAATTATTTTCATAAACTAAATAAATCTGTATGAATGGAAACATACTGAAAGAATACACAAGTTTTCCTTATCCCTTTTGGTAAGACTATAAATCTGTGGGTGGCTGGAAGGTAGCAAAACATAAACAGCAGGAATTTCACTCATTCATTCCTTAATTTCCATTTAACAAGCTACTGTGGGTTAAACGGTGAACACACAAGAAAATCCTTATCCTCGTGAGTTTTACATTTTAGAGGGAGAGACAGTTAACACATCTGCCCATAACAGAAAGCCATGGGTTCGGGAAGGGATAAGTTTATGAAGTGGAGTGAATGATATGAAATAAAGGGGCAGGTTTTCTTGGTGGCTCAGTGGTAAAGAATCCACCTGCCGAGGCAGGAGACACGGATTCGATCCCTGGTCTAGGAAGATCTCCATTTTGATCTCCTGATTTTTCCCCCTCCTTCCTTCGCATCTCATAGTGTCTGAATTAGGGTACTTCTTGGTTTTTGAAAACGCATCCAGCAGAACTGTTTCCTGACCCTACAACTCCTCTACACCTGCAGAGCTAGCCTCCGAAATTGAATCTGCCCCTCATCCCAACATCATCCCAGTCAGGCCTTGCCTTCCTCAGCCACGCTGTCCCCTGCTATGAAATGATGGAGGCCAGTTGCAATGCAAACTGTCAAGTGATGAGTGCCTGAGGGTGACCCTGTGGATGATGTGGGACACTCAGGGCTTCTGCTCTGGCTTCCTGTGTACAGCGTGTTCAGTGTATAACCTAGGCAGCTTATGACGTGGCCCTGCATCCCTTATCGTAAGTTTTGGTCTAAAATCCACTGGCTTCCCACCCAAACCTAGGCTGCACAGCAGAATCACTTGACGTCGGAGAGAGAGAATAGAAAGACAGGGAGAGTGAGAGAGATGCAGCAAGGGAGGAGGGCAGAGAGAGGGAAATCCCCGAGTTTCATCCAGACTCAGAGAATGGAAATTGGGGAGCAGAACCGGTAATCTTTATTTTTAATAAATACTTCATGGAATTTTCAAGAAGCCTCTCTATGTCAGACATTTCCTTTGCCTGAATGGATTATGGGCTCTCCTGGTGGCTCAGATGGTAAAGAATCTGCCAGCAAGGCAGGAGACCCTGGTTCGATCCTTGGGTCGAAGATCCCCTGGAGAAGGGCATAGCAGCCCACTCCTGTGTTCTTGCCTAGAGAATCCTGTGGACAGAGGAGCCTGGTGGACTACAGTCCTTAGGGTCTCAAAAAGTCAGACACAACTGAAGCAACCAGCATGCACGCGAATGTATTATATCTATAGCACCATGCAGGTGCTATACAGGTGAATCCCAGGTCCTAGGGCTGATTGTCCAGAAGGTGAATTACCCAGTCTCTCCTTCATCTTCTAGCCTTCATCACAGAGGATGGAATGTCAGACATGGTCAGAGAATCTGTGGGAGGGCATGTGAAAGACTGGAATTTTCTCACTGGGGGATGACCACTGAGCAGTCTATTGGCTTCACCCCTCAGCCACTCTTGTTTTTGAGACCCGCCAGGCCTGAATTAATTTACTTAATCCATGTAACTCATAGACTGTAACAGTTACAGGCTTCATGACGTTCCCTCAAAATCCATGTTAAAGTCCTTACTCCCATAAGCCCCAGTATTTGGAGATAGTGCCTTCAAAGAGGTGATGAAGTTAAAGTTCAATATGCCAAGGCGTCCCTGGTGGTCCAGAGGTTGAGAATCTGCCTTGCAGTGCAGGGGACACGGGTTCAGTCTGTGGTTCAGAAGGATCCCATGTGCTGCGGGGAAACTAACCCCAGGCCCTGAAGCCTCTGAGCCTGTGATTTAGAGCCCAAGTTCCACAACAAGAGAAGCCACCGCAGTGAGAACTGGAGAGCAGCCCTCACTCGCCAAAGCTAGAGAAAGCCTGCGCACAGCAGCAGACCCAGGACAGCCAAAAATAAATAAATAAATAAAATCCAATATGAAAGATGTCCTTTTAAGGAGAGAAAACGTGGAGGATGCAGGCATACAGAGAAACGACCCCGCAAAGAGGCAGCAAGAGAGTGGCCAGCTGCGAGCCGAGGAGAGGGGCCCCAGAGGAAAGCCAGACCTGCTTGTTCAAGCTCTCCTGTCCCTGATTCATTGCCAGGGCACCCTGGGCTCATCATCTAGGGCTGCCATAGGCAAAATGCCACAGACTGCCATTCCCCTGAGTGATGTGTCCCAATCTCACCTCCTTTTAAGGACACCAGTCACAGCGGATCAGGTCCCTTAGGACCTCATTTACCTTAATCACCTAAAGATCCCATCTCCAAGTTCACGCACCTTGTGAGGTCCTGGGGATTAGAACTTCTACATGCGAATCTGAAAGGGATACAATTTAGCCCATGACAGAGACCTTAAGAAAGATAAGGAGAAAAACGGGGACTTCCCTGAGAGTCCAGTGGTTGAGATTCCACCTCGCAAGGCAGGGGATGTGGGTTTGATTCCTGGTCAAGGAACTAAGATCCCCCATGCTGCGGGGCAAATAAAGGCTGCGCCACAACTACTGAGCCCACATGCTTTTTGCCTGGACACTGCAACTGGAGAGAAGCCAGCAACAAACATCCCACGTGCAGCAAATAAGACCTAATCCCACCAAATAAATAAATAGTTTAGAAAAAGAAAGAGAAGAATACTGGCTTCTCTGCACAACGTGCTTTGGCCCAAACCCTGTACCGGGTGCATCCAATTCTTACAAAAGCTCCAGGAGGGAAACCAGATGGTCTCCCTTTTAAAAGTGAAAGAGCTGAGTCGTGGAGAGTAAACATCCATTCACCTCCACCCCCAGGTGGGCAGGGAAGGGCTTGCCTGGTCTGAGTTTCTTCAGAGGGCAGCCCTGGGCCACCTAACCAGCCTCATCTCTAGGCTTTCACAGCTCCCCACCAGAACCAATTTTTGTAGAACTGGCCAGTCCCAACTGGGAAACTAATGGGACCGAGATCTTAGGCTCGCAAAGGCCTGAGATCGCCGCGCAGAGCACTCAGCGAAGTGCTCAGACCTGCAAAATGCTCTAAACAGTGATGGCTCTGCTCATCACGACGATTATTTTGTAGCCTCGAAAACTCTGAGTGCAAGAAAAAGAGGTCATCAAATGGGTGATTTTACCATCTGCCTCTAGGTACCTCGGCCGACACAGGGAAACGGAGCTCAGGATGTTTTCACACACATTAGCAGCCCTGGGATTGCAGCCCCTGGGGTCTCAAAGAGACGGACACAACTGAGTGACTGACCTGAACTGGGCAGCCCTGGGAAGGAGGCAGCGTTATTATATTCTGGGCAGCGATATCCCTAAAGAGGCCCAGATCAAAGTGCAGAAGTCCAAGCTTTGTCAGCTCACTTGAAGGGCTCATCTCAATGGGATTGGCCACCAGTATCCACAGCTGCCCCGCCTCCACCCCTGACGCTTCACTGTGTTTATGCTCTGAGCATCCACATCCCTGAGATGTAAACCCCAGCAAGTCTCTTCTCAGCCAGGGAACACAGGACCTCATCCTGTGTCGCACCTTGACTCCTCCTTCCAGTCTTCGCTAGGCAAAGCTTCTCGGTCTTAAAAGGTCATCCCTGCAGGTCCGTTCCTGGGTCTTTTCTAGTCCCCTGAGGAACCTTCCATGTTGAAGGGTAGAGGAGAAATACCTAGTGGATATTAGCACTGAGAATGGACCCCATATTCTTTACTGCTTCCAAATTGGTCCAGACTTTAGGGATGACTGAGGTCATAAAAATGTTCATATATTTTTTTCTGTGTTTAATTCGTAAGCCTCCAATCAACGTTACCAACAAGGAAACCGAGAGTGGTCTGGTGAGATGCTAAGGTCAATTAGCTCCTGAGATGAAGCCAGGATCAGAAAGGAGTTCTTCTAAGTCCAGAGGTCCAATCGAGGATCATTTATGTGTTCAACATAAATGAATGGAGCTGAAACAAAGAAGCAACCTCAATCCATTGATGGATGGAAAGATCAGCAAAATGTGTTCTATACATGNCTTTGGCCACCTCATGCGAAGAGTTGACTTGTTGGAAAAGACTCTGATGCTGGGAGGGATTGGAGGCAGGAGATAAGGGGATGACAGAGGATGAGATGGCTGGATGGCATCACTGACTCAATGGACGTGAGTCTGAGTGAACTCCGGGCATTGGTGATGGACAGGGAGGACTGGCGTGCTGCAATTCATGGAGTCACAGAGTTAGACACGTCTGAGTGACTGAACTCAAAGTGAGATGAGTCCCAGAGCGAAAAAATGATGCAGTTAGGAGGTGACCAAGCCGAATCAAGAACCTAAGGACATCACATCAGAGTGTGGACCCTACTTTGGAGCTTACATCAGCCCTTTGTCCTTGTTTGACAGGTCAAACAAGGTTTGTCTCAGATGCCAAAGAAAGGTGGGTCTAAACTATATGCCTGCTTGAATCCAGAGCGTGTTCAAATACACTGTGAAAAGATTGCTTCATATAAACAGATATAAAACCCTGAAAGCCTTCTATTGGATGGACAGGTCAAAACTTACCTGAGAAGATCCCACAATTCAATTGAGGCAATGCATCATGGTTCAGGCCTGTTATTTAATCTTGAACTCCAGTCAGCTGAATGCACATGAGACCAGAGGAAGGCAGAAACTAATGTGCTGTCTACCTCTCTGGGCTGGAAGGTGTGAGTCTGCAGCTGGTGAGGGTGCAGGCTGTCCTGTCATCCACGGTTGCACATTACAACCACTTGGGATAAATGTTTAAAAGCATTTTTCCCCACATTTCTTTAAATTTATTTATTTTTAATTGAAGGATATTTGCTTTACAGTCTTGTGTTGGTTTCTGTGTGTGTGTGTTTGTCGTTCAGTCATCTCCTACTCTTTGTGACCCCATGGACTGCAGCCCACCAGGCTCCCCCGTCCCTGGGATTCTCCAGCCAAGAATACTGGACTGGATTGCCATTCCCTTTTCTCCAGTGTTGGTTTCTACCAAAGATCAAAAGGAATCAGCCATACATCTACAGAGTTACAGTGTAACTGAGCTGAAGTGGAGCCCTGGCATAAAGGTGTTCTTGATTTAAGTTCTCCCATGGGATTTTAATGCACAGCAATTGTAGAGAAACACTGGGCTGGGAAATACATCCTAAAATGACAATTAGAATTAAAATCTTCCCCTAACCTAAACATCTAGGATACCTGGGGCTTGACTGAGCAATGACACTTGAAATGGAAACCATCTGCCATTATTTATGGAGTTTAATTTCAGCTCATGATACTAATGCTGGAATCTGGGAGGGGGGCTTGGGAAGGGGAACTTGGGGGGAGGGTGAAATTGAAGGATGAGGCCTATACATATGGGAAGAGAACCAGCGAGGCACTGCCCTTGTTTAGCAAACACACCCAGTGCTTAAAGGTGCCTAATGGTGCCTGTAATTGATGTCTAAAGTTATTTAAAAATAAATTTACTAGAAAATAATTAGCAATTTTATAGTTCACTACTTCCTCGTTTTGTGGATAAAAATTTCAGTGGTTTTGAAAAATCAGGCACCACAATACTGCAGTGCTGTGAAATCAGTTGCCCAGATGGAGGGAGACATGGATCCCCTAAAGAGATAAATACACTTAAAAATTGCTTGATTAGCTATTTTCATTCATTGGAATGTACGCCTATCTTTCCCTCCACCACCACTCCCACCCTGCCAATCTCCCATTTGAATCTGTAATGAATTATCCTTAATCAACATCCAGGGAAAGCTGTAGGAAGGCTGTTTGGGGATGGCTTAGATTTGACCTTGGGAGTTCTTAACCTTAGCAGAGGGAGTAGAGAAGAAAATTGTTTTCTCATTAGGCCAGACACATCTTTCCTTAATGAGCTTGAAGGAATATTCATTACCCCCCATTAGCTCACCTCTTCCTCTTTCTGCCCAGCTAGCCCAGGGCTGCAAAGAGAGATGGAAAGACAGAAATCTACTAAAGATTTTGTTAAACATTTTACTAAAGAATTTGCTTGGACGTCTCCTTCTGGAGTCTTCTGCTTACAGCCAGTGGGGAAAGGAGTCGCTATTGTTTTCAGTTCAGATAGAGGCTCTCTATGTCTTTTACAGACTTTCTGTAAGTGAGTACCATTTTCCACATCTGTGAAATGGGTGAGATAAGTCTTTCTTCTGCTTGTTCCTGAAAGTTTGGTCCATGGATCTGCAGTGTCAACATCCCTGGAAGCTTGTTAGAAATGCAGAATTTCATGCTCCTTCTCAAAACTACTGAAAAGGCATCTCCGGAGATGTGGACTAGATATTCATGTCTTGGTAAGTTCTCAGGGACTTATGCATGCTTGAGTTTAAGAACCAGTGCTTTACAGGAATACTGTGAACAGCAAATAAGATAAATGAGAATATACTCTTGGAAAAAAATTGGAAGATGCTCTCAAGATTCTGGTTATTACTGTTTCTGCTCATATTATAAAGTGTAAATGTCACAAAAATATTAGGAGGTTTAGGTCTAGAAGACTTATTCTGTAGCTTCTTCAGAATCCTCTATGTTATTAAATTGAAACTTTGAGAAGCAGATGCATACCATAAAGCAGGCTAATGCAAGACTCTAAGGACAAGTAGGGGATGGGATGAAGTAGGGGCACACCCCCTTCCTAGGAGCACTGCAATTCTGTATAAAAACCATGGAAATGTGCAGGCCAGAGACAGTGGTTCTGCAAGCTGAATTTGGTCTCAGGACTAGTGATTTGCATGGGATAGATGTTTGAACTGTGCAAGAACACTATGTTCCTGATATTCTTTTTATTGCTTTTCTTCAATTTTTGGTATTCTAGAAATCAGTTGTTTTAGGAGTCTAGTGGATGTCAGTCCAAAAGGTTCTGCCTTGTATCAGGTTTCCTGATCATTTAATTTTTATATGACTGTTGGTTAGCTGTGTTTCACTGAATATTTTCATTTGTTGGATATCAGTTGTTAGGAAAATAGTTAAATATGACACTTTTTTACTGAATGTATTGGGTTTACGTCTGGGTATTTACTTATGACTTATTTTTGCTAGGAAAATATTATGGCTGCAATATTAACTTCTTTCAGCATGAACATTGTGTTTGAAATGTGAACTAAACTGTTTTAAAAATTTTTTTTCTATTTTAAAATACACTATGGTATAATGTAGCAGTTAAGAATATGAGTTTTTAGAGTGAGACAAGCTTGGGCTCAAATAGTAGTTCTCTATACAGTAGTTCAGTATCTAGTTGTGTATCTCTGGAAAAATAACATCAAATCTTTATACGTCAGTTGTATTATCTGTAAAATGAGGTCAATAATTTCTACCTTACAATGCTGTTTTAAGAATCAATGAAACCATGTCCCTTGCCCAAAAAATAAATAAATAAATAATCAGTGAGATACGAGGGACTTTCTTCTCAGTCCATTGGTTAAGAATTTGCCTTCCAATGAAGAGGGTGTAGGTTCAATATCTGGTTGGGGAGCTAAGATCTCACATACCTTGTGATCAAAAAACTAAAACATAAAACACAGAAGCAATATTGTAAAAAATTCAATAAAGACTTTAAAACTGGTCCACATCCAAAAAAAATCTTTTAAAAAAAGAATAAATGAGATGAGGAATGAGTTCAGTTCAGTTCAGTCGCTCAGTCGTGTCCCACTCTTTGCAACCCCATGGACTGCAGCCCACCAGGCCTCCCTGTCCATCACCAACTCCTGAAGCTTACTCAAACTCATGTCCATTGAGTCGGTGATGCCAGTCAACCATCTCATCCTCTGTTGTCCCCTTCTCCTCCACCTTCATTCCCAGCATCAGAGTCTTTTCAAATGAAGCAGTTCTTCCCAGGAGGTGGCCAAAGTATTGAAGTTTCAGCTTCAGCATCAGTCCTTCCAATGAATATTCGGGACTGAATTCCTTTAGGATGGACTGGTTGGATCTCCTTGCAGTCCAAGGGACTCTCAAGAGTTTTCTCCAACACTACAGTTCAAAAGCATTAATTCTTGGGCACTCAGCTTTCTTCATAATCCAAATCCCACATCCATACATGACTACTGGACTAGACAGACCTTGGTTGGCAAAGTAATGTCTCTACTTTTTAATATAATATCTAAGGTGGTCATAACTTTTCTTCCAAGGAGCAAGCATCTTTTAATGAGTTAGTATCATGCTATATGTGTCATTTATTATTATCATTATTAATTTTAAAATTTACGTAGTATAATATTGCTGCTATGTTTGTTCCTAGAACAGTATATTGTATTGGCAGATGATATCTGGTAGGAGAATGGTTCCTTATGAAATAAACCAATTTTGAAAAAGAAGCTAGTGGAGTCCAGTAGTTTTCCTAAGTGACAGATCTTTTTAGGCATCTCCCTATGGTCTAATAAGATCACCTGAGAGAAGATGTTATTATTTCCCTGGAAATAGGAAGAAGGCTCTGTTTATTCTTTCTAGACACAAAGTACTTTGTAAGATCAAGAATACAAAGGGGAGAGGGGGCTGACTAGAGTAAGGTCATCTGCGGGAGGATTTCCTCAAGGTCATCCTTAGTAACACTGGTTAACCATGACCAGTAGTCTTTATTTGAATGAAATATAATAATACAATGGGCATTAAAAAAAAAAAAAAAAGAAAGAAAAAAGGAAGGATTTTGCAAATGGAATTGTGCTTACCCAGCAAACTGGAGAACTATGAGGAAGTTCTTTTCTAGCAAAAAAGACCAATTGCATATTCTAGGGGGCAGAAGGCCTTGGTGTAAGTTCCTGTTCTTCCTGCCTGCTTCCTGTGTGGCTATAAGCTGCTCACCGCCTGCAGAGGCAAGCTGGGAGAAGGAAACTAGACAGAGTTGGAAAACTTCCTTGTGGCGGATCACTTAACCTCTCTATCTTTTGTTTCTTTCTCTGCAGAATGGGAATCATAACTGAAATCTGAGTCCATGGATGGAAAAACAATTTATAACCTGCAAAGACAAGAAGTCAGCCCCATAACTCATCTGTGTCGGTCCAGCAATAGCTCAGTAAATCTCTTTCCTCTGGGGTCCACACGGTGACAGAGAATGGTTGGCCTGGGAAAATGTTGCACTAAGAACCTGAATGCAAAATCTCATCTTGGCTTTTCTAGAGGAGCCTAGAGATTCTCCAAAGACGGAGATGCTCAACTGGACCCTGGGTGGGATTCTGGCACTGCCGCCTATTAGTTACATGATCTTAAAGTGACCCCTTAACCCCTCTAGGCTCCAACTTCCTCATCTATAAAATGGAACGATATGACTACCTACCTTATAGGGTTGTTTCAAGTAGAGGATGGCAAGCCATTCCAATATTCTTGCCTGGAAAATTCCGTGGACAGCCGAGGCGGGCTACAGTCCGTGGAGTGTGCCGGTCGCAAAGAGCCGGACATGACTTAGCATGCATGAGCTTAGGGTTGTTAGGTAAAGTTAAGTACAATAATCTATGTGAAGTGCTAGATATGTCTTCATTGGCTTTGGTGAATATTTATTGAGTGCTTACTGTATGCAAGGCACTCCTGTATTTCCAGGAGCTCAGGACAGAGTGGTAGACCACATCCAGGAGGGTCTTTGCCCACCTTCAACGCCACCTCCCCCCACCCCCCCACCACTGGGTTAGGTTCCAGTGGACAAGACAGAGAGTGAGCAATCAACCGCATCATGGTGATGTACACTGCCATGTAACAACAGGCACTGAGAAGTGCTATGTACAAAAATAGTACAGGTTAAAGGCACACAATGCCAAGGTGGAGGGGTTCTGACTTTAGATGGAGTGGTCAGGGATGGTCTTTCTAAGATAGGGATCTTTGAGCAAAGACCTGGTGGAATGATGCCATGGGTCACGCAGACATCGGGCTAAAGAGCATTCCAAGTGGCGGCAACCGTACTTGACACTTAGTGCTCAATGAACACTAGTTTAAAATAAAGGGAACAAATGGATTCTCATGCTTGTGCTCTGTTGCTAAGCCAAGGACTGGAGCCCACCAGGCTCCTCTGTCCACGGGATTTCCCAGGCAAGGATACCAGAGTGGGTTGCCATTTCCTGCTCCAGGGGATCTCCCTGACCCTGAGATCAGACCAATGTCTCCTGCATTGTGGCAGGTGGATTCTTTACCACTGAGCCACCGAGATGGCATTTCATCAGATATAAGTGTGGGGATTTTTATCCATGATGATAACATGCTGAAAGGAACAATTGATCGAGGTCTGGAGTCTCCAAGGCCTTGTCTCCAAAGAGATAAAAACTGTCTGGACAGTTTACCTTACCTTTTGGAGTCCTTAATGATGTTTTCAGAGGAAAAATTAGATGCCCATCCCAACCTGGCAAAACACACAGAGGAGATGTGCACAGCTCTTCTCTTTCACTTTTTCATCCCTTCACAAGAGAGCAGTATGCTCGGTTGGTAAAGAAGCAACAACAGGAAAGTGAGATTAAGAGGAGGTAACGGGCCTGTTCAAAGTCAGATGTTGCATATTAACACACATGCATGGGATCTAGAAAAATGGTACAGATGAACCTGTTTTCAGGGTGGGAACAGAAACAGAGATGTAGAGAAAGGATATGTGGACACAGGGGACAAAAGGGAGGATGAGACGAGTGGAAGATTAGGTGTGACATAAATATACCAGGCTTCTCAGGTGGCACTAGTGGTAAAAAAAAAAAAAAAAAAAAAAAACTGGCCTGCAAATGCAGGAGACCTAAGAGACATGGGTTCGATCCCTGAGTTGAGAAGATCCCCTGGAGGAGGACATGGCAACCCACTCCAGTATTGTTGCTTGAAGAATCCCAAGGACAGAGAAGCCTGGTGAGCTACGATCCATAGGGTCACAAAAGGTGGTACCCAACTGCAGCCACTTAGCATGCACGCACAGGACCATGTGTAAAATAGACAGCAAGTGGTAACCTGCTGTAAAGCACAGGGACCTCAGCTCGGTGTTCTGTGATGACCTAGAGAGTTAGGACGGAGGGTGTGGGAGGGAGGTCCCAGAGGGAAGAGATGTACGTATGCATATAATTGAGTCACTGCATTGTACAGCAGAAACAACACAGCATTGTAAAGCAATTATATTCCAATAAAAAAGCCCCCCCCAATAGACAATTATGTAGCAGACAGTGCACTCAAGTGAACTCAGATGAAGGCTGAAATCTCGTTGCCTGGTGCTCTCCTCAGTAAATAACGTGTTTACTCATTCATTGCACTCTCCATTCATCCCTTTGTTCAATATTTGCTGAATCAATCCTAAGATGCGGCATCAGTGGAAAAGAGCTGAATGAGACATTCCTACCCTATGCCCCCAAATGATGGCTCAGAGAAATAAATGATGGGGTCTCCATGGCATTGTAGAGTATTTAAAATGCAGAAGATGGTACAGACAATTCAGCAAGGGACTCATGGAAGGAACATTTCCATCAGGTCTTTAAGCATGAATGCCATTTTGTAGGAAAAGAATTGTTGTAGGGAAACTATCACGAGTACAGGGAGAGCAGAAACTGTATGGGATGATGACAAATCAGTGTGGCAGGACCACTGAGCAAGCAGTAGTCAGTGAGGAGCAGACTGGAGGGCACTGTTTGGGAACAGACTGTAAAAATCTTTATGTGCTAATGAGGAACTTGGAATCTATCATGAAAATGAGAAACCGATAGGGAACCATGAAAAACATTTTATCGACTTGTCAGCATCTCCTTTAGGAATAATTCTCCCCCTTTCAATAATTATGTTTTCCAAATCATAAGGGCCAGGGGCTGGCTCTATTTGGTCCCCAGGTGGGACTTAAGCCAGGCTAGGAGAGCGCTTTAGGTCCTTGGTCACAGTGATTGGTTCCCGAGTGGCCATATGACCCATTTTTGATGGAGTTCTTAGGAAAATATGTTTTCTGGGGAATCGTTAAGTGTTTATATAGGTTGAACTGCAAGCAGTCATAGTAATACAATGTGAAAAGACTCTGAGAATAAGCCTCTTAGAAGAGATCCACGAAGGTGAAGGAAAAATATCAGCAAACAGAGTGAATGAAGGAGAAAGGGTTGAAAAAGATGAAACTCACTGATATTCAACCCTTGAATCTCTACCTTAAGCCAACACATTTTAGAAATCTCAGGTTCAATGAGCCAGTAAGTTCCCCTTAGTCCCTATCTCATTTGAGTCATGCTCTGTCATTGCCAGTAAAAGAGGTGACTGACTAACATAAGAGGCAGGAGTAGTTTATTACTTGTTGTTCAGTTGCTAAGTCATGTCCAAACCTTTGTGACCCCATGGACAGCAGCATGCCAGGCTTCCCTGTCCTTCACTGTCTCCCGCAGTTTGATTAAACCTACGTCCAGTGAGTCGGTGATGCCACCCAACCATCTCGTCCTCCATTGTCCCCTTCTCCTCCTGCCTTCAGTCTTTCCCAGCATCAGGGTCTTTTCCAGTGAGTCAGCTCTTCGCATCAGGTGGCCAAATTATTGGAATAGGATGTTATCATTAGTTTCCCTTGTCAGCTTACCTAGCTCCACATTCAGAACTGATTATAAATAAGAAAGGGACTAAATTAGTGGAGGGGTGACCACTGATGAGAAGACCTCAGAAGACCATAAGGGAAATGTAAATGTTGAGTATAAATATGTCTTATGCAATTATTTGCTAAATCTGATAGTCCTAAGTGGAGGTGATGAGAAGCAGCTGAATTCTGGATATACTTGCATTTAAAGTATATACGAAGGATAGAAGGAAGAGAAAAATGAGGATGAATATAAGCTTGGGGCTTGGAAAGACAAAGAAGCCATTTACTCAGATGGAAAGACATTGGGGGGAATGGAAGTGGCTGGGTTAAAACATCTGATATTTGACTTGAGTGCATTATGACTGAGACACCTTTTGTAATCCCCAAATGAGCAAGGCAAGGGTTTTTTTGATGTAAGAATCTGGAGTTCAATAAAGAGATCTGGGCTAAAAGTGTGGGACTGAGAGTCACCAGCATAGGGATGGTGTTTGAAACCATGAAAATGTATGAGATCAGCTGGAATAAATGTAGACAAAGAAAGACTAAACCCTGGAAAATGAGGAACCAGAAAGTAAATTTGAAAAGCAGCCAGCAGTGTGGAGGGAAAACATAGAAAGTCAGTGATGTGAGATCAAATAAGGAAGGTGCTGTATGGACAGATGAGTGATCAGCTACTGAACACTGCTTATAGGTGTAGAGGGATGAATATACAGTTACTCAAAATACATTAACTATCACTATTCTCAATATCTGTCCTTAACTCAGGATAGAGATTTGGGGAGTTGTTTACCCTAATGAGGGTTGTTGACATCCTGACTGGGATTTAATAGGATTCCTCTAACTTGGAATTAGAAGAATTGATGCTTTTGAACTGTGGTGTTGGAGAAGACTCTTGAGAGTCCCTTGGACTTCATAGAGATCCAACAAGTCCATCCTAAAAGAGATCAGTCTGAGTGTTCATTGGAAGGACTGATATTGAAGCTGAAACTCCAATACTTTGGCCACCTGACGTGAAGAGCTGACTCATTTGAAAAGACCTTGATGCTGGGAAAGATTGAAGGCAGGAAGAGAAGGGGACAACAGAGGATGAGATGGTTGGATGGCATCACTGACTCAAGGGACATGAGTTTGGGTAGACTCCAGGAGTTGGTGATGGACAGAGAGGCCTGGCATGCTGCAGTCTATTGGGTCGCAAAGAATCAGACACGACTGAATGACTGAACTGAACTGAATATGCAAGAAAATTATTTATAACTACAAGCATCTCAAGCCCCAATGATGTTTTCTTCTGTCGCTTGACACAAAGCTTGGAGGTAGGTAGTTACAGGGTTGCATGATTCAGCAGATCAATAATGCCAACAAAGAGCCAGGCTCTTTGCCTGAGTCCTACTCCAACATCCTCATGTTGGCTATGCTTGTACTCATGGTTACAATATGGCTGCCACGACTCTAAATCATCCTTTCACAATAACAGTCAAAAGAAGAAAAAAATGAATTGCTATCCTTCCTTATCCTGTCACTGGCCACTTTTTATTTTTTAATCTTTAGAGATTGTATTTCTCAAAAGCCCTGAGCTGTCCACTGCTCAATTCTCATTGGCCATAAGTCTCCTGGCAATGGGGAATTAAATGAGCATAATTGCTTATACTGGTCGTGGTTCATTCCCTGGAATGGAATGAACCTGTGGAAGAGGTTCACTTTCTATATGTGTATTGTCACGTCTTCCCAGAACAAAACCAGGGTTCTGTTATCAAGAAAAAAGGGACTAGATAGATGCTGAATAAGCTATCAACAATGTCTGTCAAAATAATTGTGGCCATTGGCCCCACAGGTTTGGGAGCTAGCTTATGACATAATTGAAATCATGGGAGTAAATGAAACCATGCAGAACATCCACATAATGAGAAATGGACCAAGGATAGCAACCTCCACCATTAATGGGGGGAAAAAGAAAGAAGAGGAGGCATCTATGAAGGAGAAAAAGAAAGAGGTGGGAGACGTTTGAGAGAGATGATATGGAAGATAAAGCAGGAGGGCTCATGGAGCGAAGGGGTAATCAACAGTGTCAAATGTTAAAGAGAGATTGAGTAGATAAAGGTTGAAAATGCCCTCTAAATTTGGCAATTGCAAATTTTATTTTTGCTCTTTATGGGTTGCAAAGAGTCAGGCCTGACTTGGCGACTGAACGACAACAACAGAAGCTGATAGTAGAGCTCAGGTCAGGGGTGTGAGAAGAGGAAAGTGAGAGAATGCAGAGGGTAGAATCTACTTTCCAAAACTTGAGCTCCAAAGGTAGGATGGTGGATGGGGTCTTGAAAAGTGCTACAGAATGTTTTTGTCTTTAATAATGGGACCATTTGTTTTAGATTGACATTAAATGTAAAGACCAGGGAAGAGGGGGGTGAATGAATAAGGTACATGATCCCAGAGGTTAAGAACTGGGAATTCCAAGGAACTTCCCTGGTGGTCCACTGGTTAAGACTCCAAGCTTCCACCACAGGGTGTGCAGGTTCAAACCCTGGTCAGGAAGCTAGATCCCACATGCCACGTGGAGCAGCCAAAAAATTAAATAAATAAATGAAATTAACAAAGCCAAAAAAAAAAGCTTTTAAAAATTGAATAGTAACAATAGAAAAAGAGGTAGGTATTCAAGCTAAAAGTAGGACATGAGTCTGGAGAAGGTAAGGGCAACCCACTCCAATACTCTTGCCTGGAAAATCCCATGGACGGAAAAGCCTGGTAGGCTGCAGTCCATGGGGTTGCGAAGAGTCGGGCACGACTTCACTTTCACTTTCACTTTTCACTTTCATGCATTGGAGAAGGAAATGGCAACCCACTCCAGTGTTCTTGCCTGGAGAATCCCAGGAATGGGGCAGCCTGGTGGGCTGCTGTCTATGGGGTCGCACAGAGTCGAAGACGACTGAATCAACTTAGCAGCAGGACATGAGTCATGGGTGGAGGAATTAAGGATTCATACCGTAGCTAGTGATTTATAATTTAGAATAAGAAATCTATCATAATGATAATAATAGCTGGCTTACTGAGCTCTTTCTTCCCGCCAGTCCCTCTTTTAAGTCCCTTAACTGTGTCATCGCTTAGTCTTCACTCTCTCCTTTGAGGTAGGCACAATTGCTTCCATCTGATGGATGAGGGAAGGCAAGACCAAGAAGAGGCAGAGAAAGATGACTTTCTCCACATCCACTTTCTTGACCAGTCAAACACAGGGGAGGGGAATAGATAGGGAACAGAAAGTTTGAAAAAAGATGGAAATCTCTGAAACAAATACAAGGGGCCTGGGGGAAAAAGTTATCCAGGGAGAAATAAAGGAATGAGTAACAGAACTGAGAACCTAACTGAGATTAGAAACCAGGAATTTATAGAGATCCCCCCATCTGCATTCTTTGCCGAGAGCTCCAGAGCAGAATATATAGATGATGGGATTCATCCTGGCTGGAGGACTGGCCTGTGAGTCTATGATTTAGACTCAGCGCTCAGATGTGCTGCCTGTGGCATAAACAGTTTCCATTTCTTTTTTATCTTTTTTTTTTTTTTTGCTTTTTCTTTCCTCTCAGCAGGATGGCCAGAGTAATGAAAGCCCTTATTTCCAGAGCCCTTCCCGCAAGCATTCCCAGAAGCAGATCCTCTCCCCTGGCACTCTTTAGAAGCCCTTATACTGGGATAAAAACGAAGAAATCTTTTCCTCCTGAAATGACAGAAGAGAAGCTATCTCCTGCTCCATCACACAGTCTTGCCTTTGATCGTCGAAGCCACGGTGGAATCTGTAGCCATCATCTCGACTGTCACTTGCTCTTTCCTCTTGGGATAGCAGGAAGCAGAGTGATTGCTAAATATTGCTTTTCCCATGAGTTATCAAAAAGAACACACACAACTTTTTTAAAAAATACCATTTATTGGAGCTTAAAAAATGTTTTATCATTCCCAAGGCTGTTCCCATGATCTTAGAAACAAAAGCTCATCCCCTAAAGACATGTACATTGAAGGGGAAATAGCCTTTATTGTACAGACACTGGTATAATTGAGTTGCTAGTAAAGATATGGCAGAGGCGGGTCTGCCAAGGAGACTGGGGTTCTTGAATGTTTTTAGGGAAAAAGAGACTAAGTCTTTCTATCCAGCACAGAGCTGAGTGAAGGCTCCTCTGTACTGTCCCATTTCTGCCTTGGTGAATCCACTCTCAGGTGTGCAGGATGTGAAGAGAGAGGCTTTTAATCTTTCAAGAACGGCCGTTTATCATTTTTTCCAGCCTGGTTCTAACCTAATCCTGCAATTTCAGCTCTTCTCATTCTCTTTTCTCTACCATGATATTTTGTGTTTCTTCCAGGCAGGGAAAAGTTAAAAAAAAAAAAAAAGTTAGACATGTCCAAAAAGCTTAATACCAGCTCCTCTCTGGAGCTGAAGCTTAAAGGAAGGACATATCCAACATCTTCTGTAGCCCCAGAGGCCCTTAATAATCAAATTCCAGAACTTAATGTCCCCCGGGAAGCCACTCTAGCCATTCTCACTTATTGACTAGATGGCTCTTGTATCTTTCCAGACAGATGAGTTTCTCTTTCTCCTATTAAAGCTTCATGAGGATAGGTCACCAGACTTCTTGTNAGGAAGGACATATCCAACATCTTCTGTAGCCCCAGAGGCCCTTAATAATCAAATTCCAGAACTTAATGTCCCCCGGGAAGCCACTCTAGCCATTCTCACTTATTGACTAGATGGCTCTTGTATCTTTCCAGACAGATGAGTTTCTCTTTCTCCTATTAAAGCTTCATGAGGATAGGTCACCAGACTTCTTGTTCACAACCTTTCTCTTAACAGCTAGCACAGCTATGAAACAAATTCCTGCCAAGTGATGGAATGGAATAAGTGGCGGGGATTTCACAGCCTATTTGATTTGCTTTTTTCAGTTTTTAAATTTTTTTTGTTTTTTTTTTTAATGTTTACAGTGTTGTGTTGGTTTCTGCCACACAGCAACGTGAATCAGCCATAATTATACATATATCCCCTCCCTCTTGAGCCTCCCTCCCTTCCCCCATCGACCCCTTTTAGGTCATCACAGAGTGCCAGACTGAGCTCCCTGCGTTATACAGCAACTTGGTTTACTTTAACAACTAT
The DNA here is from genome assembly GCA_006410615.1 of Neotragus moschatus. Taxonomy (NCBI): domain Eukaryota; kingdom Metazoa; phylum Chordata; class Mammalia; order Artiodactyla; family Bovidae; genus Neotragus; species Neotragus moschatus. Next base: position 558,701 of record SJYA01002938.1, on the reverse strand, counting down.
CACTGCCTAAAACTTCCCTCTTGAGACTAATTCAGTGGATTCGAGACAAAGCTGATTCCTTGTGTTCTCCTTGGGACTTTATCTTGCTCCTTATCCAGAGGTACGGGGAGCCAGCATGAAGAATCCCACCCGTGACAAGGTCACACAGCAGAGATCTGATGGGCAAGGACAAGTCAAGTCTCAGGTTTTCCCCCTGGCATTTCCTGAGCATGTACCCCCCCAAAATAAGAATCGGCCTGCTTTTCCACTCTTCTGACATTNCCTCCGATATTCAAGAGGACACCAGTGGCCTAACGTAGATGGTGCAAACCGCTTGTCTTGAAGTTTTATTGGTTTTCCATGTAAACCAAGTTATTCAGCCTCTTTTCTCCACTAAATTTTCCTACTATACTATTATTTCCTAATCTAATCTTATATTAATAATAAATAAATTTTCCTCGCCGACGCTGTCAATGCTTCGAATTCCCTGGATCCACCGGGGCTGGACCCTGGCACAGAGATGCCTCTCCTGGTTGACAGATGAAATGTAGACTTGACAAAGAGCAGTGGAAAGATGTGTGCACTGGTCAAACACACACAGGTCTAGGTCCACAAAAGGTGTGTTCTTTGCAGAACTCTAGAACACCCTCACCCTTGGTCATTAGTATCTTAGAAGGTAGGGCCTCTGACTTTGGCAAAACCATTAAGAAAGGTTGGACTGTATTCCAACAAGGCAAGGTAGGGGCACGTTCAAAATCAAGCACAAACTCAACCCTTGCTTCCTGTAAAAGTCTCCCTGTTAATATCTGTAGAAGCACCCACTTCTGAGAGCCATCTGTTAGACAAAGCTACTTTTAGTATCCTTGGTTGGTTTCCTTAATCTCTGATGTGAGGGTGTGGAAAGAGCATTGGGCTACAAGTCAGTACATCCAAGTTGGGAGAGTGGCTCTTCTGTTACCCTAAGTTAAACAGTGCTTGCATGAATGCCAAGTTGCTTCAGTCATGTCTGACTCTTTGCGACCCTATGGACCATAGTCAGCCAGAACCCTCTGTCCGTGGGATTCTCCAGGCAAGAATACTGGAGTGGGTTGCCCATTTCCTCCTCCAGGGGATCTTCCTGACTCAGGGAATGGACCCTTATCCTTACATCTCCTGCATTGGNATGCCAAGTTGCTTCAGTCATGTCTGACTCTTTGCGACCCTATGGACCATAGTCAGCCAGAACCCTCTGTCTGTGGGATTCTCCAGGCAAGAATACTGGAGTGGGTTGCCCATTTCCTCCTCCAGGGGATCTTCCTGACTCAGGGAATGGACCCTTATCCTTACATCTCCTGCATTGGCAAGTGGGTTCTTTACCACTAGCGCCACCTGGAAAGCCCCAAGTGAGACAGAATGCTCCCTAATTTTGCATCGATAAAGTGAAGACTTAAGACAAGATTATCCACAAATTCTCTCCAGAGAATTCTCTCCAGATTTTCTCCAGAAATAGAGAAAAATTTCTCTGTTGGCCTGCACCTGGAGTCCCACATTACCTTATTCTAGTTCTCAGAGAACCCTAAAGGTTCTTCCTGACTTTCTATTGCCTTTCTTTTCAGAATTACCTGTCCTGCAGCTCCAGGATCCAGGTTCCACAGGCACATGGAATAGATAATCTGGCATCTCTGTAAGGGAAGGCTTCTCTCAGTAGAGACAGTGAGATATAAGGGTGCTGGAAGATGAGAGCCAAGGATGAAAAATTAATTAGGAAAATAAGCTGTCCAGGAAGGAGCCATCCAGGACACCTGCTAGATAGTACTTCCTGGGGCCAGGCAGCTGAGAGAGGGATCAGCCGCTCTGGGTTTCACTGTGAATACAGACCATGTTTTTCCTTAAAGTCACCATCAAACTTGTTACAATGTTGCTTCTGTTTTATGTTTAGGTTCTTTGGTCCCAAGGTAGGTAGGATTTTATCTTAGCTTCCCGACCAGGGATCAAACTCACATCCTATGAATTGGAAGGTGAAGTCTTTTTTTTTTTTTTTTTGAAGGTGAAGTCTTAACCACTGGGCTGCCAGGGAAATCCCTTGATCTTTGTTTGATCTTGGACCAAGGGGCAGGGAATGAGTTCATGATGTTTAAGACTGGCCAGTGAGGTGTTAACCCAAACGAACTCTTTGTCTCACATTCAGCCCTACTTATCCCACAACTGTCATAACAGCAGGGTGTCATGGGTCCACTCAGAGCCAGAAAGAAGCTGTGATGAAAAGCTTCCTGACCCCCAAACACGCAGACTGTTCTAACTCTTGTCTACTCACAGCGTCAGGGATGAGCACTGACTGATCATTCATTTTAAAATCATCCTTTTCCAAGTGGTCCAGAATGATTAGATGGAATCAGAGCTATTCAAGGAAAGCTGCTCAAGCCCAGGAGAGGTCTTTGAGAAGAGATTACGAAAATACGCTTTGAAACATTTCCTGCTTTTCTTTAGAACAGGCTGTACTGACACCTTCTCTCCCATAATCCACCAGTGCAGCAGCCTGTGTTGTGGTCTTACTGCAGTCATTACCTTGATGTGCAACTTTGGGAATGTCCCTTAACTTCCCAAACCATCATAATTCCCATCTGCAAATTGTAAGGTAAGACTTGTTGGTCATCCCTGACCTAGAGGACAAGTCTGTATCTAACTTAAGATGTGTGAGTGTGTGTGTCTTCATTTTCACTATTATTGATTAACACATTTTCAGAAAAGTTGGATTTCTATTGATTTGAAGTCTTTCTTGCTATGTGAATCCACAAGTAGCCAATAGCCCAGGAAAGAGGGGTGTCATTTGACCTTGGACTTAGGCAATGCCAAGGTGGTGGTGGACTTTCTGGAAGGACTTGTGTTCCCTATCAATGGCTTGGTTATGGTTACTTGGAGATACACAAGGAGAAGGCAATGGCACCCCACTCCAGTACTTCTGCCTGGAAAATCCCATGGATGGAGGAGCCTGGTAGGCTGAAGTCCATGGTGTCACTAGAGTCGGACACGACTGAGCGACTTCATTTTCACCTTTCACTTTCATGCACTGGAGAAGGAAATGGCATCACACTCCAGTGTTCTTGCCTGGAGAATCCCAGGGATGGGGAAGCCTTGTGCGCTGCCGTCTATGGGGTTGCACAGAGTCGGACACAACTGAAGCGACTTAGCAGCAGCAGCAGAGATACACAATTTTTCTTCTACCAAAAGATTATCTTTGATAGCAATGTTCCTCATGCATACTTCTCTCTTTCTCCCCCTTGCCCCCAACCCCCACCAATATCTGCCTTGTAGCCTTCTTAATTATCCAATCTTGTATTTTTTACATTTTATTTTGCTAGTGTTACTTCTTAGTGTGGTAGCCTAACTCTAAAGCATAATTTTACAATTTGGGATGAGGCAAAATGCTGCCAAGTAGGGTCTTAGATGGCACGAACTTGGTGGTCTTTCCTTTGCCTTAGTTATCACCACTACCCTTATTTCAGGTTTCCATAACACCGTGTGCACCCCCTCGTAACAACGCAAACTTATGTATTTAATTTTTCCCATATCCATCTTCCCTACTAGGCTAGGATCCCTGTCAAGGCAAGTCAGCTTTGCTATCAACTGCCCTTTGGTTACTCTACACATATTTGTGGAATAAAATCTGCAATGAAACATGTTTGTCTCTGGACCACAATTGGTTTCCTGAATCCAGGAACACTCAGGATGCTTGGCCATCTTCCATTCTGGGACTCACATCTCATGCATTTTCTTGGCCTTTATTTTTCGCCCTGATGGTGGATGATGTACTATTATTACCTTGAAATAACATATTTTCACAATTTAAAAAAGTGGTTTCCAATATCTCTTATATGTGGAAATGACACGTCTTCACTCCCTTGATAACCTGGAAATCACATGAGCTCATCTCCCCCCACCAGCACCCTAGTTTGTTACACACACTGAGGAGGTCTCTGAAGCCCACTTTATTATGAGACTTGCTCCCAAGCCTCTGCCCTGATTCTCAGCCATCTTCATCTTCCAGGTAAACTCTTAGAAGTCAGAGTTCTAGGCACAGAATTCATAGCTTGGAAGCTTGAAAACGTCACCCCCATTTCCATCTCAAAAGGAGCTGTGTGGCCCTTTGTGAATGAGCCTAGGAGTCTTGTAGCATCTAAAAGAACCTTTTAGAGTGAAGAGCAAGAGAAAGGCCAGAGTGAAGTGGCTCCATCTGGGCATGGAGTGGTGACAGAAGGGGCCTGACCTGGGTAGGGAGAAGGTTTCTCATTTAATTGCCTGAAATTCAGCCAGTTCTGAGCTCTTTATAGGGGATTTTTCTTTTTCTTTTGACCTCAGCTCACAGCAAAATCAGTGGTGGTTCTCTGCCTCCTAGCTTTCTTGTAATTGTCCAGGCTAAGTAAAGATACACCCTTGCAACACTTGTTGTTCTAGAAAGGCTATCAGGAATCCCCTTTCTCTTCCTCCTCCTGCTCTTCTGTATTCTTCATCTTCTTCATGATTGTTATCATCATCACTACGGTCAATATCCAGTGTTGCCAAGGAAGCATTTTATTCTTTTCAAATACCTTCCCAACTATTGATTCAATTTGGCCCTCACAGTGACTCTGGATGATATTTCAGTAGGGATTCAATATGCCCATTTTCGAAATAGGAAAACTAGAGTTCATTTGGGAAAGGCTACTTGTCCAAGCTAGAGGGAAGGATAAAACCCTCTACCTCTCTTCTGAAAGTAGTGAGACAGAAGTTTTTTTCTGTGGGGGTGGGATGGTGAATAAGGAGGTGGAGGATGGGCAAATGAGAAGAGGCAGGTCAGACCAGGGAGATCTAGAAGGCAGAACCAAGGGACTGAAGTTTTAAAGATCCAAAACTCAGATGAAGACTCCCAGTACCATGGAACTGAGAGGACCACTCTTTCCAGAACTTAAAATTGGGTCTTGTTTAGTTGCTAAGTCATATCCAACTTTTTTGCAACCTCAAGGACTATAGATAGATTACCAGGCTCCTCTGTTCATGGGATTTCCCAGGCAAGGAAACTGGAGTGGGTTGCCATTTCCTCATCGAAGGGATCTTCCCAACCCAGGGATTGAACCTGAGTTTCCTGCTTGGCAGGTGGATTCTTTATTGCTCAACCACCTGGGAAGCCCCAATATTGGGTCTGAGAGTCTCATAATGGTGCAGGGAATTCCCATCGAATGGCCACATCCTTCCAACTCTGAAGTGAGGGCTTCCATAGACAGTCTTAAGATAAATGGGGCTACTGAATTGTTTTTGTTATTANTCTGGAAAAAAAATAGTGAGATTGTTTCTGAATCTTGCACATCAATCTGTTCCTTGCCAGGTTAAGAGGGGAGGACACTGCACCCTTTACAGGAACTGCCTCCTTTGTGCTATTTCAAGAATCATCTTGCCCTGCAGATAGAATTCCCTGGCAGAGTCGATAACCTGGGTCGTCCTGGCTATCCCAGAGAAGGGATACTTCCAGAATTCAGGGTGGGGGTGGGGGTGGAGGCAGGAATGGAGGTAACCAATACAAACACACCATCAAAATCCATCAATCAGATTGCATTAAGCTTTATAACAACACGGTTTTCAGTTAGCGGGAGAAATGACAGTTTAATAACAGTTGAACAGATTTCACTCCCTCCCCCCACTCATACATATTTCCAATTTTGCTAGAACAGTTCCTGGTTCTGAAGATCTGTGAAGAGTGTTTTATGTCAAATGCTGCATTTTAATGGAATCAAACTAATGGGAAGGGACATTTGATGCAGCAGCCCTTGATGGGGGTGTCCGCAGACAGCCCTTACCCTCCCCCACCCCCTGACACTGGGTCTGACAAAAGGAGTCAGCCTGCTTGTTGCTGCCCCAATATGTGCCATCTCTGAATCGAGCAAACGAAGCATGAGATGACCACGAAGGGAGATGGTGGGACAAAGAGAGAGATGGTGATCAGTCCCCTGTGGGTTGTGTTGCTAAAGGTTATTCATGACAAAAGACATGCCAGCTCTCTGGTCCCTGCCCCTCTGGGGACCCTAAAGGACAGAGCCCCTCCAATAGCTTGTCTCAGATNAGCAAACGAAGCATGAGATGACCACGAAGGGAGATGGTGGGACAAAGAGAGAGATGGTGATCAGTCCCCTGTGGGTTGTGTTGCTAAAGGTTATTCATGACAAAAGACATGCCAGCTCTCTGGTCCCTGCCCCTCTGGGGACCCTAAAGGACAGAGCCCCTCCAATAGCTTGTCTCAGATCCATGCTGCTCAGGGTCTCAGAGATGGAGACCTCCCACCAAGAAGACTGGTTTTCTTTTTTCACTCCCAGTGATGGCATTCATCTTTCCCAACCTCAGAGTTCTGGGCTCAGCTGCAACTCCCTTGCTCTAAGAGCAGTCCTGTGAGCCTGATTCTAAGGAGGGCCTAGGCTAAGCTTCTTTACCACCCAGGATACTCGTGAAGAGAGGGACCCAACTGCCCTTCGAAGGCTCTTAGAAGGAAGGCTTCCAGGGATGTCAGCTTTTTTTTTTTTTTGGTGAGGAACGTGCATGCCTTTGCCTTCATCAGATGAGGAGTGAGGAAGTCAAAGTGTTGTGGGAGGAGACCTTAAAGGAGAAGGCTTGAGACACCTTAAGAGGGAGGATCTTGCTCCCTAGGAGTCCTGGCGCAATCAGCCACAATTAGTATTCTGGTGAGAAGCCAAAGCAGAGGCTGATGGAGCGGGGGCCTTTGCCAGATATGGGGCTAGAACTCGGGCTTCTCAAATTAAAGTGAGAGGCCCCTGCCCAAAGTAGACCTTCCCTTCTTTCTTTCCATTTAAACAAACATTCATGGCACCGTCTCTGACCTTGACAGCTATTTATCCTGTCTCCAGACTAGATTAACCAGCAGAAGACAAGAATTAGCAGTGGATTCTGGTGGCCAGCTGGTCAACCAGATGCTGCTACCCAGGCAGGCCTGGTACCCTATCAGCATGCCAGGGGATCCATCTCTCTGCCTAAGCCAACAGCGTTGGAAGCAATCCTGACTGGACAAAAGAGGAGATCTACTTGGCACCCCAGCAAGGCTGAGGCTGCAGACCCTGGGGGATGCAGGACTCGGGTCAGGAGCCTCCCTAGCAACTCGCCAGCCTTCCCACCACATCGTGAGCCTCATTTATCACCCTCTTCCTGTTCCCACTGGAAATCTTGGCCAGTCATTTGGTAAAACATCATGTTGAAGGGTTTGTAGAACTTCCGCAGTCTGTGGATCACATCCGGGTCAATGCGAGGATGAGTCCGACCCTTGCTCTTGCCTAAGCACCTGGGGGCACTGCTGTCTTCTGGCTTCTTTAAGCAAGGGAACCCCTTAGTTTTGTTGAAATAGAAATGTTTCTCAGTCACAACACGCTTGAGGCCTAGAAAATCCTGTACTTTGGCCATTTCCCCGGCGGGGTCCACTATGAGTCGCTCACCGCTGACGAAGAGGATCTGAGAGAGGGGGAAATACTGCAGCCAGTTTTCCAGATGCAGAGCATAGATCCCTATTCGAATGGCGCTCCAGGAGGCGTCGATCAGCCCTAGGGTCCGATTTTTGAAGGCCAGCACCTCGAAGGTGGGGATCTCGGGTTTCTTTGACAGTGTCTGGGTGTAGTCGGAGATGGCCCTGGTCACGGGGTTCCTCACCACCACGATGAGTTTGATGTCCTTGGCCATGGAGTGGATGCGCTTGGGAGCCTCGTTTGTCACAAAGTAACTTGGCGTCTTCTCCATGGTTAACTGCCCATCCAAAGTCTTGGGCATCACATTTCTAGAAGAAGGAGGAAAACAAGAGTGGTTATTCCTATCCAGAAATAACTGAACTTGTCCCACGAAACATATGATATAAACAGCTCAATTGGGGAGCTACCAAATAAAGTTCATATACACTTGGAAGTTCTTTTTAGACGTGTTATTTGCTCAGTCGTGTCCGACTCTTTGTGACTTCATGGACTATAGACCCTCTACCTCCTCTGTCCATGGAATTCTCCAGGCAAAAATATTGGAGTGGGTAGCCATTCCCTTCTTCAGGAGATCTTCCTGCTCCAGAAATTGAAAATGGGTCTTCTACATTGCAGGCAGATTCTTTACCATCTGAACCACCAGAGAAGCCCTTTTTAGACTATATGTCCCACTACAGTTCTGATTAAAGTATTTTCATAAAAGGCAGCAAAAAGCTTGTGCATTCATCCTTGGGAATGTTATACACCTGGCATTTAAATTGCAGCTCTCTTGCCAGTTATGTTTAACCTAGTTGGACTCTTAATTTCTCTGTGTATTAGTTTTATAATCTCTGAAATAAAGATAATGATAGCACCTACTTCACATGGTTGTAAAAGGATTAAAGGAGATAATGCTTTTAAAGCATTTAGCACAGAAGCTGGCATGTGTAAGAGCTTAATAAATCAAGGATAGGATTGTTGTAGTGGCTTTCAGAAAGTGTTTGAGCTCAGCAAGACCTCAAAGGTGATCTAGCCTAAGGGTGGGCAAACTACTACCTGCCTCCTGTTTTTGTATGGCCCACAGGTAAGAATGACTTCTCATCTTTAAAGTGAAGTGAAAGTGAAAGTCACTCAGTCATATCCTACTCTTTGCAACCCCCATGGACTGTAGTTCAGATGGGGGAAAAACAAAAATAATAAGACTAACATTTTGTGGCACATGAAAATTGTATGGTCGCATTTCAATGCTTATAAGTAAACTGTCATTGGAACACGGCCATTCATTCCTTTCTGTAAAGTCTGTGGCTGCTTTTTGCATCTACATCAGCAGAGTTGAATAGCTGCAAACAGAGACCATATCACATGCAAATCTGAACATATTTTCTAACTGGCCCTTTAAGATAGCATTTGCTGACCCCTAACCTAGATGAAAAGGTCCATCTCGTCAAAGCTATGGTTTTTGCAGTAGTCACATATGGATGTGAGAGTTGGACTATAAAGAAGGCTGGGCACCAAAGAATTGGTGCTTTTGAACTGTGGTGTTGGAGAAGATGCTTGAGAGTCTCTTGGACTGCAAGGAGATCAAACCTATCAATCTTAAAGGAAATCAATCCTGAATATTCACTGGAAGGACTGCTGCTGAAGCTGAAGCTCCAATACTTTGGCCACCTGATGTGAAGAGTTGACTCACTGGAAAAGACCCTGATGCTGGGAAAGATAGAATGCAGGAGGAGAAGGAGACAATAGAGGATGAAACGGTTGGATGGTATCGCCGACTCAATGGACATGAGCTTAAGCAAGCTCCGGGAAATGGTGAAGGACAGGGAAGCCTGGCGTGCTGTAGTCCATGGGGTTAAGAGTCAGATATGACCAAGCGACTGAACAACAACAAACCTCGTCAAAGGGTTTCCATGGTGGCTCAGTGGTAAAGAATCTGCCTGAAATGCAGGCGACTCGAGTTCAATCCCCAGGTCGGGAAGATTCCCTGGAGAAGGAAATGGCAACCCACTTGAGTATTCTTGCCTGGGAAATCCCACGGACAGAGGAGCCTGATGGGCTACAGTCGTGGGGTAGCAAGTGAGTTGTATATGGCTGAGCGACTAAACGCACAATTGTCCAACCTAGTCCAAAGACGTCTTTATGCAAATGAGGAAAATGAAGCCCGGAGACAGGGAACCAGGCAGGCTTTGTGACTTCAGCCAGTTGAATCACATCCCTGAGCCTTATTATCTTCATCTTCAAAACCCTGAAACTTACCTCAAGTTCAGTTGAGATGAAATGAATGACATGTCAATAGTGTGACGCACAGTGTGACAACGTCTAGCACAGAGCTGGTTTCACACCTGAGATTTCCTCCTTCTTGGCTCCCAAGTTTGCTCAGTAAGGCCACGATAGGCCCCACATGCGTGTGCGCAGTTGCTTCAGTTGTGTCTGACTCTTTGTGACCCACTGGACTGCAGCCCACCAGTCCCCTCTATCCATGGGATTCTCCAGGCAAGAATACTGGAGTGGGTTGCTATGGCCTCCTCCAGGGGATATTTCCAACCCAGGGATCAAATCCACATCCCCTGTGTTTCCTGCATTGCAGGGGGATTCTTTACTGCTGAGCCGCTGGAAAAGCCCGATAGATCCCACACCAGGTCCCATATCTGTTGGTTTCCTTCCCAGGGTTGCTTCTCAAACCCATCCCTCCATCCCTGTTCACCTTCAGAGTGGCCTTGTCTTATTTGGGAGCTTCAAGGGACTAAAGGAGTTTGATGCTATTGGTCCTCCAATACCAATGTGGCCTGTCTATCAGTGAGAAAATGAGGCTCAAGATCCTATTATACAGCCAATTTGCTGTAGGTGTATGTGGACCAAAGTTAACTGACGATAAACCCGTTCCATACCTGTTGGTACAGCAGGCCATCTGCCATCTTGTACTCCACTGTCTATTCACTTCTGAGCCTTGCACCAAAGTGGCACATTTAGGATTACACAAGCCCTCTTTGTTACGATGACATGCTTTTAAATGTCTCAGCTAATAAAACTTAATACAGACGAAGATCCCTCAGCTTCCCCTACCATAATTAAATTTATTTACTATCGCCTGTGTGGAGAAAGAATGACTTTTCTTTTATCTCTAATTCACATGCTCCGTCAATAATTAATTGCTACTGGGTTTTGAGCTTTCTTGGCAAGCACTTTTATTAGGCAAGAGGAATGTGCCTCTTGTCTAATGCAGAGATATTCATATGGAGTTTGATGCCGTTTGGGTATCATGATTGGGCAGTGAGCGGTTTTCAGATCAAAGCAATAGCTCTGGCCATAAGTAATCGTACTCGTCTCAAAAAGACATCATCTCCCCAGTATTCTGAACGTCTTCACATTTGTGTGCCTCTTTGGTTTTCATCAGATTTAATTATGTTGCTTGGAGGGGCAGTGCTAAGGAACATAGTCTTGGGAGAGTCACACTTGTCTGATTTCAGAGTTCTGACTACCCATATCACCTTGATGAAGTGACTAAACCAACCAGTATTCTTGGGCTTCCCTTGTGACTCAGCTGGTAGAGAATCTGCCTACAATGAGGGAGACTTGGGTTTGACCCCTGGGTTGGGAAGATCCCCTGGAGAAGGGAAAGGCTACCCACTTTGGTATTCTGGGCTGGAGAATTCCATGAACTGTATGGTCCCTGGGGCCACAAAGAGTCAAATACAACTGAGCCATTTTCACTTTCACAAACCACTCTGACTCTCCATTTCCTCATCCAAAATATAGGGTTAATAAGTGAAAGTGTTAGTCACTCACTCGTGACTGACTCTTTGTGATGGTAGCCCCCCAGGCTTCTCTGTCCGTGGAATTCTCCAGGCAAGAATACTGGAGTGGGTAGCCATTCCCTTCTCCAGGGGAATCATCCTGGCCTAAGGAGTGAACTTGGATCTCCTGCATTGCAGGCAGAGTCTTTACTGTCCGAGCCACCAGGGAAGCCCAGGGTTAATAAGAGTCCCTCTCTTATAAGATTGTCAAGAAGATAATACAGGTGAATCACTTTGAATAGTGCCCAACGAATGCCAGAATTTTAAAAGCTTAAGCCAGGGGCACACCATCACTGGGACAGCAATTATTAGAGAAGAGTAGGAGAAAATATTTATGTTTAACCAAATGGAAAAGTTGAACAACATGGAAACTAAGGACCTGATATAGAAAAATAAAAAAGAATAATCTGATTCAAGCCCATATCATATACTTCCCGCTCAGGGGAGTTGCTATTAGCTTAGCTGGAGGTAAAGGAATATACTGATATCCCACTTTTATTCCAATTAGAGAGATTCTCTTAATTATGAAACTCATGTCATAGTATAAAAATACTAAATAAATGTTGATGCAGAAAATACTAAAGACAGATATTTTTAATACATGGCCTTTTCAGAATTTTGCCCTTCAGTATATATACATTGCTCTTTTATTTTGTTGCTTTTTTTTTTTTTTAAGCTGCTAGGGTTTTCTTCTCATCCGGTCTCTGCCGTTGACTTCTTAGAGCTCAGTGTTTATCTTTACACTGACCTCGTTCAAATTCATCTCCTTCACTTCAGCTAATTGCTGCAGTCTGTCAAGATCTTTGTGGATCTTGAGTTTTTATCTGAAGCATCTGAGATAAATGGTATCCAGCCTGTAAGCCAGTGTATATAGAGTAAGTGTGTGCCTAGTTCAGTGATCAATGCAAAAAAACGGTATCCAGTCCTTATGGCTGAGACGGTAAACAATCTGCCTGCAAAGCGGGAGACCTAGGTTTGATCCCTGGGTTGAGAAGATCCCCTGGAGGAGGGAATAGCAACCCACTCCAGTATTCTTGCCTAGAGAATTCCATGCACAGAGGAGCCTGGCAGGCTACAGTTCATGGGGTCAAAAAGAGTTGGACACAACTGAGCAACTTTCACTTTTATTTTTCAAGCCAGTGTGTATATAGAGAAGTAAGTGTGTGCCTAGCTCAGTGATTGATGCAAACAGCCATGAGAGGAGGGGGCTAGAGAAGACAATAGAGAGAGTAGTGGGGGAACAGAGATGCCTAAATGGCTTTGATTGTCAACAGATGGATACCACCATGCATTTGAGAGTTCCCGCATTTGGGGCATACATGGGAAAACCGTCTCATTTGTGGAATCTAGAAAAATGGTACAGATAAACCTATTTCCAGGGCAGGGATAGTGACACAGACATCGAGGACTGACATATGGACACGGGGTGGGGGGAGGGGACGGTGGGATGAATTGGGAGATTGGGATTGACATATATACACCGTTATCCGTAAAATAGCTAGCTAATGGGAAGCAGCTATATAGCACAGGCAGCTCAGCTCAGTGCTCGGTGATGACCCTAGAGGGGTGAGATGGGGGTGGGAGGTAGGTCCGAGAGGGAGGGGATATATGTATACTTATAGCTGATTCACTTCAGAAACTAACACAGTGTTGTAAAGCAATTATACTCCAATTAAAAAAAAAAGATACAACTATTGTTGTGTGAGATATACAGGAATTTTTGCCAGTAACAAGGTATTCAGTAGATGCTCAAAATCAATGAAGTAGCAGTCCTCCCTTTCCAAAAAAGATTCTGAATCAGTTATATTCATTCATTCACTCCGTAAATGCTCACATCCATAAATGGCAATACACTAGTGAACACAACAGAGAAGGCCCTTCCCCCCACAGAACTTCCAGTATAACTGCTACTCCGATAAATGGAGAGTTCTCTACAGTATCACATAAGTAACTATTTCAATCAAAAGAGCAGGTATTGCTACTTTTCACTTTTACAAACAAGGAACCAGACTCAGAACCTGAAGATACTTTTTCAAAGTCTCACTGGGTGAGCTTATTCTTGGCTCCTAAGCTCAATGGCCAAGCAAACACCTACCCCCAGCTCCTGGCAAAGAGCAAGTGCTCAGTAAATATCTGTTGAATGAATAGATAAGTAAGCCATTAGGCTCCTATTCTAAGACTTTGTTGCGATAGGTTTTGCTGCCCTAATCTCACCAATTCTCAGCCCTTATCTGCTCACCAATCTACCCACCTGGGTTCTTTACCTAGAAATAGCTAGATATTTCTAGATACCTGTCTGTCTGTCTATCTATCTAGGTATTTCTATATCCAGCTATTTCTATATCTAGAAATCGAGCCTCCCTCTTCCTAAAAAAAGAAAATAAAAAAACAACTAGAGGAGACAGCTCTAAGATGTAAGACCAAGCCCTCCCCACGTGGGCTTTGAAAATGATCTCCTTGTACCTTCTCAGGAAGTTTTCATCCCAACTTTCCTTCTCTCTCCTGGTTTTAGGTAAGTTCTTTTCGACTGGATCTGACATTTCACTCTGCCCACGCTCTCACATCTTTATGCGCTTGAGGAATGGGGAGGTGACCAGCCGTGCCAGAGGGGAGTGAGCAAAGCTAAAGAAGTAATAAAAAAAAGGTCAGAGGGTGTGGAGGAAAAGACCATGAGGTTGGGGGGTGCTGGTTCTTAAGGGCCACGGGCAAGACCCTGGGTTTTATTCCATACGTGATGAGAAACCATTGGAGAACATGAAATAGGAGAACGTAAGCTTTACATTTTCAGAGATCTTTCTCCAGCTGCTTTGCTGAGAACACACGGGCATGTGGCAACAGCAGAAGACTGCCTGCTAAGAGGCCATTGCTGGAGGGCAGGTCAGAGGTGAGGGTGCAGGGCCGCAGGTGGAGAGCGCAACCTGGGAAGTAGCGTTCAGGATTGGGATGTCTTTAAAAAGTAGGGCCAACAGTCCTTTAGGATGGATGGGATGTGTGTGAAGAGAGCGTGTCATAGACGACTCCAAGACTGTTGGCCTGAGCTGATAATTAAGTAGTAGTTTATCAAAGTGGAGAACACTGGGAAAGAAGCCAGTTTCAGGGGAAGAAACCACATGTGATTTTGGACTTGTAATCTGAGATGCTCACATGGAGGAGTGGATACGGAAGTCTGAAACTCAAGGGAGGTTCCAGTTGGAGGTGGACATTTACATGACGTGTTAACAATCCACTTGCTAGGAAAGCAGGGTGAAGGAATGTCAGAGTCTCTTCACCTTCACTAGGAGAAGGTGGGGCATGACTTTTGCCTATCTGGGGAGTCCTTCTGAAGAGACACAGGAGACACGGGTTTGATCCCTGAGTCGGGAAGATCCACCGGAGAAGGAAATGGCAACCCACTCCAGGATTCTAGCCTGAAGAATTCTATGGACAGAGAAGCCTCGTAAGCTACAGTTCAAAAGGCTCACAAAGAGTCGGACATGACTGAGTGACTAAGCACACACCTAATAGGAAAAGTGTTTAGAGACTGATGTGCAAAAATAAATTTTAACTCCATCACCAAGATTTTCACCAACTCCTTTGAATTCCCAGGGTCCCTGATAACTTTCTGTGTTACACAGCTTAAAATAATGTCATCATATGGTTTGGATAATGTCATAATGAGAGAAGGAAATGGCAACCCACTCCAGTATTCTAGCCTGGAAAATTCCAGGGACAGAGGAGCTTGGTGGACTACAGCCCCAGGGGTCCCAAAAGAATCAGACATGACTAAGCAACTGAACCACAAACATCATAATGTGGTTGGTTCCCATGCCCTCCACGGCCAAGCTCAGTTTCTGGAAGACTTAGGCAATGTGTCATTCACCTGTGTATCCCCAGTGCTTGACACAGTCCCTACCGCATGGCAGCTGCCTCACAATGATGTGTGGCTGTTGGACGAATGAATGAATGACATACAAATGGAAAGATGATCCTTGGAAGTCAGGAGGACTGGGGCAGTTTGGGGGGCTCCTCTGAGTAGGTTTCTGGTACACGGGGTTCAGCATCTCTGAATTCCACGTCAGCTCCTGTCTGAAGCACCCTGCACCACAGCAGGGACCATATGGTGAGGAAACACTGCATCTGTGCTTGGAACGGCTTGTTAACAGTATCTGGGGTGCCCAGAGCAGCCGCCACATCGGCGTCAACAGACCATCCTGAAGCCGAGAATCATACCGCGAGATCACGCAGTTGCTCCCACAGCCCTAAATGTTTATGAGACACGAACCAGCACGCTCTCCAAGCTCCCCAACCTCTGCTCTGCTGGCGGGGGGACTGGGCTGGGCACAAGCCCCATCTGGCTGCAGGTCACCATCTGGGACGACAACTTCAACAACAGGGATCCCACAGGAGCTATCAGATGCCGTTTACTGTACGTGCTGTTTGGAGGCTGAGAGTTCAAATTCTGACACCAGATCGAGGTCTCCAAGCACTTTCCGACACTGGGCACCACAGCCTGGTGGTTAAAAAGCACAGACTCCAGATGGACTGAATCTGATTCACTTACTGTAACAGAGCAGACCCTTCCCAGGACAGACCTTCCCCATATCCTTTGCTTTAGCTCCTCTCTGCGGTCCCTAGGTGATAGTAACTGCTGCACATTTCCTGAGTTGTTTTACAGATGCCACCAAATTAGATGTTAACTATCAATACTAGTTATCTAGCTACCAACACTAGATAACCATGAGCACACAGCCCCCAGGCTTCTCAGAGCCTAAGGCCTGGTAACATTAACGCCTGTGATGCCACCATCTGATTGGCTGATACTTTACCATCAATCAGAGAATTGTGCACAAGTGATCACATACCCTGTGGTCGCCCTCCCTCTCTTGGCCTTTAGAAATGCTTTCCTGAAACCTCTCTGGGAGCTTGGGTGTTTCGGGCTCTAGCTGTCATGGACTCCGTGTGTGCTGCCGTGCAATAAGCGTTGCATTTTCCTTCCCCACAACCAGCACCTGGTGTCAGTAGGTCGGTTTTATTTTGGGTGGGCGAGTGGACCTGTTTGGTTCAGTAACGTTATTAGCTGTATGACTCTGGGCAAATTACTAACCTAATATTTTGTGGCTCCATTGCATAATCTGGAAAAAAAAGCCATCATATTGACAATACCTATTTCTTAGGGATTTGGGGAAGGTTATATGAGTTAATGGGCTTCCCCGGTGGGGCTAGTGGTAAAGAACCTGCCTGCCAATGCCAGAGATGTAAGAGACACAGGTTTGACTCCTGGGTCAGGAAGATCTCCTGGAGGAGGTCATGGTAACCCAGTATTCTTGTCTGGAGAATCCCATGGACAGAGGAAACTGCAGGGTTACAGTCCATAGGTTTGCAGAGTCTGAACAACTGAAGCGACTTAGCACCCACACATATGAGTTAATATTTGAAAGACTGCCTCACAGATAGTAGGTTCTCAATACACTAGTTGTGAATTTTTAAAACAACTTTCTCAAAAAGGTACTACTATCCTCCCCACTTCAGAGGTCAGGAAACTCGACTCAGTGAAATTGATCTGTTAGTCCAAAGTCACAAGAGGGGGAACTGCAATTCAAATCCCAGGTCCATCCTGCACTTTAGCCCAAGCTCTTAGTTACTGCCTAGCAATGTTTCACCAAACAACAGAGGCTCAGCAAAGTTACAGGACTGGCCCAAGGTCACACTGCTGGTAGATGGCAAAGATGGATTTTAAGCCTCTTTATATGCGTGGTAAAGGTGGGCTGTCACTGGCTCACCACTGGGAGTTACAGAAACCCAGGCCAGAAGCCCCAGAAATTCTTGCCAGATCAAATTCCATCGTTTAATTTGTGATATTTCTCTCTGGGTTATCATCAATTGAAGCAAATGGACACCATCATGGATGCCGAGGGAGAAGGTGATCACCCATGTAAGTGTAAAGAGTCCATTCTCTCTGGAAGGGTCAGCAGCTGAGCCTGCTTTTGGCTTGCCTGAATCAGATGTACACAGGCACCTCACATTTTCCCAAATGCATTATCCAGTGGGATAAGTGGCGCATAAATGAGCAATATTTTCTGAGCCCTCCTGATAAACTGTAACTCAAGAGAATGGTTGTTAGCGCAAAGGCATGAGGCAGGGCTGTCTCCTCTGCAATGAAGAAAGAAACTTAGAAAGTCAGTCAGGTACCTGCTACTTGCCCAGCACTGAGCCAGGCAATTTCACGTCTTATGCTGGCTCAACCTTACCAGTGCCATATGAATCCCTGAGCCCATTACAGAGATGTGGAAACTGAGTCCAAGAGACAATAAACCCTGCTCCAGACCACAGAGCTAGACTCTTTTCTGTCTCATCCTACTGAAGTTCATGCTGCTTTTCAAAGTCAATTTTTAGGAATCTTGAAACTCCTGAAGGTGAAAAGTCAAACCCTTGGGAAACCACATTTCTTATAAAGAAGACCCAAGAAAAGCAGCCTTTGCCGGGGCCATGTGGCTAAGGGCCAAATTGAAGCCGAGAAAGGGATCCTGAGTGACAGCTCTGACTTAAGAACTAACTTGCCAAGTGGGTTTAAGACGGGGATTTTCCTGCTTCTGGACCGGTAACATGAAAGGGCTTTGCTAATACAAATGCTCTCACTGACTGCATCCCGCTTTGCTGGTGCTTATTATGTCACGTAAACAGTGATGATAAAGCAGGCATGGTACCTGCCTGGGAACAGACCACGAGTTCCTCGAGGGACACACATGAATTTCCCACTTAAAATAATTATTTACTTATTTACTTGTTTTTGGCGGTGCTAGGTCTTCATTGTTGCACACGGAATTCCTGTAGTTGCAACAAGCGGGGACTCCTTTCCAGTTGTGGTGCCCGGGCTTTTCACTGCGGTGGCTTCTCTTGTTGTGAACCTCGGGCTCTAGGTGCGCGGGCTTAGCTGCTCCCCGGTGTGTGGAATCTTCCCAGACCAGGGGTCGAACCCGTGTCCTCTGCATTGGCAGGCAGATTCCCAGCCACTGGACCGCCAGGGAAATCTGAGTTTCCCATTTTTGTAAAGTGACCTGTGGTTCAGACGCAGCATCTCTGTTGTGGGCAGAAGACTCTTTTCAGACAAAATTGCATCTGCCTCCAAGAGAGACAAGCGGCTGACAGAAACAGTGTGGGTAGAGGGGAGGAGAGGGGGTAGACAGGAGAAGGGGAAGGATGAAGGTGATTAGAAAGGAGAAGAAAGAGAAAGAAAGACAAGAGAAAGGGAAGGAGTGGGGAAGGAGGAGGAGGAGGTGCCTAGGTGGTGAGGAAAGGCAAAGAATGTAACTAACTGGAGAAGAAAGAGGAAAGCGTTCCAGTTTTGAATGACACACAACCCCACGGTGGGACACAATAGCATACCCAGATCTCAGGAATATTTGTGGTTTCAAAGTTAGTGCCAGGCAGATACAGATATCTTAGGATTTATGAAAGAAAAAGACGGAAAACCATTTCATTAATTTGGCCACTTCTTGTGCCAACTCTGTGCTGAGATCAAGAGAGAAAGTGAAGAGCGAGCTCTCGTCCTGAAGAAGTCTTCGTCTTCTAAAATAGCGAAAACAGTCTAGGAGGCCAACCCTTGTGTCTCAGGATTCACAGAGGTCCACGAGTTTCAGAGAGGGGAATCACTGACGGAGGGTGGACTTGATTCCAGAGTCCACGATCACCTTCTTCAGAAGCTTATCAGCAAGTGGTCGTCCTGGCAAAGGTGGGTGACTCAATGTTCAACTTCGGGGCTCCATCTCTGAACCACAACTCACTTTGAGCAACACGTTTCATGTCTTTGATCCTCAGTTTCCTCATCTGTCAAATGGGTGTAATAACACCTCTTCCTCATTCACAGGAAAAGGTGCCCAGCACAGCGCAAATATTGGTCAGGGTTCCCCCCTGTTATTACTGCTAGTATAACACAGCACATGATAGATGCCAACAAATCTGTGTGTTGAGTGAATGAGGAAGACGAGTCCTGCTTAAATTCTGAATCTAAACACCTATAATTGGTTGCCTAATACACATGTTGTGGTTGTTTAGTTGTGCCTGACTCTGCAACCCCGTGGACTGTAGCCTGCCAGACTCCCCTGTCCATGGGATCTCCCAGGCAAGCACACTGGAGTAGGTTGCCGTTTCCTTCTCCAAGGGATCTTCTTGATCCAGGGATCGAACTTGCATCTCTTGTACTGCAGGTGGATTCTCCACCACTGAACCACCTGGGAAGACTCCATAATACACATACTACTCTGTATATAATGCCCTTGATTCACACAAACTGACTTCTCCAAGGGACATTGATATGACCCATTCTGAGAGCAACAAAAAGCTGCTGTTTGGCATAGAATCCAGGGAATTTCTAACAATCTCATTTGCTGCGCCATCCCAGGGTGCCCAAGCACTTGGGAAGCTTCAGTGATAGAGTCTGCCGCTTTATAGGGCCCATGCCTCCAACTGCACGAATCACAGGCTTGCTTTCATTTCTCCGTGTCATCTCCGGCTTCTCCCAGTTCGCCCACTGGGCTCCAGCATCAACAGANATAATTATTTACTTATTTACTTGTTTTTGGCGGTGCTAGGTCTTCATTGTTGCACACGGAATTCCTGTAGTTGCAACAAGCGGGGACTCCTTTCCAGTTGTGGTGCCCGGGCTTTTCACTGCGGTGGCTTCTCTTGTTGTGAACCTCGGGCTCTAGGTGCGCGGGCTTAGCTGCTCCCCGGTGTGTGGAATCTTCCCAGACCAGGGGTCGAACCCGTGTCCTCTGCATTGGCAGGCAGATTCCCAGCCACTGGACCGCCAGGGAAATCTGAGTTTCCCATTTTTGTAAAGTGACCTGTGGTTCAGACGCAGCATCTCTGTTGTGGGCAGAAGACTCTTTTCAGACAAAATTGCATCTGCCTCCAAGAGAGACAAGCGGCTGACAGAAACAGTGTGGGTAGAGGGGAGGAGAGGGGGTAGACAGGAGAAGGGGAAGGATGAAGGTGATTAGAAAGGAGAAGAAAGAGAAAGAAAGACAAGAGAAAGGGAAGGAGTGGGGAAGGAGGAGGAGGAGGTGCCTAGGTGGTGAGGAAAGGCAAAGAATGTAACTAACTGGAGAAGAAAGAGGAAAGCGTTCCAGTTTTGAATGACACACAACCCCACGGTGGGACACAATAGCATACCCAGATCTCAGGAATATTTGTGGTTTCAAAGTTAGTGCCAGGCAGATACAGATATCTTAGGATTTATGAAAGAAAAAGACGGAAAACCATTTCATTAATTTGGCCACTTCTTGTGCCAACTCTGTGCTGAGATCAAGAGAGAAAGTGAAGAGCGAGCTCTCGTCCTGAAGAAGTCTTCGTCTTCTAAAATAGCGAAAACAGTCTAGGAGGCCAACCCTTGTGTCTCAGGATTCACAGAGGTCCACGAGTTTCAGAGAGGGGAATCACTGACGGAGGGTGGACTTGATTCCAGAGTCCACGATCACCTTCTTCAGAAGCTTATCAGCAAGTGGTCGTCCTGGCAAAGGTGGGTGACTCAATGTTCAACTTCGGGGCTCCATCTCTGAACCACAACTCACTTTGAGCAACACGTTTCATGTCTTTGATCCTCAGTTTCCTCATCTGTCAAATGGGTGTAATAACACCTCTTCCTCATTCACAGGAAAAGGTGCCCAGCACAGCGCAAATATTGGTCAGGGTTCCCCCCTGTTATTACTGCTAGTATAACACAGCACATGATAGATGCCAACAAATCTGTGTGTTGAGTGAATGAGGAAGACGAGTCCTGCTTAAATTCTGAATCTAAACACCTATAATTGGTTGCCTAATACACATGTTGTGGTTGTTTAGTTGTGCCTGACTCTGCAACCCCGTGGACTGTAGCCTGCCAGACTCCCCTGTCCATGGGATCTCCCAGGCAAGCACACTGGAGTAGGTTGCCGTTTCCTTCTCCAAGGGATCTTCTTGATCCAGGGATCGAACTTGCATCTCTTGTACTGCAGGTGGATTCTCCACCACTGAACCACCTGGGAAGACTCCATAATACACATACTACTCTGTATATAATGCCCTTGATTCACACAAACTGACTTCTCCAAGGGACATTGATATGACCCATTCTGAGAGCAACAAAAAGCTGCTGTTTGGCATAGAATCCAGGGAATTTCTAACAATCTCATTTGCTGCGCCATCCCAGGGTGCCCAAGCACTTGGGAAGCTTCAGTGATAGAGTCTGCCGCTTTATAGGGCCCATGCCTCCAACTGCACGAATCACAGGCTTGCTTTCATTTCTCCGTGTCATCTCCGGCTTCTCCCAGTTCGCCCACTGGGCTCCAGCATCAACAGATCATCGTGTGACAGAGGCTGAGTCGCTCATATGGTCTGATTTCAGAAAACACACATGGACAAAAAGCAATTGAGAAGTCAACAATCCCTTAAAATGAATTTGTGACAGTCTTCACCACTGAGTCTACATTTTTTAAACTGGCTATGTGTGTGCCTATGGGATTTTTAGATTAAGCTGACACTTATTGATTAAGTGTTTGGTATCTCTAGGGATGTGAAGGTCCTGTGCAATAGTTCCCGAGCCTACAGGTTGCGAAGCAGGGCTCTCAAACCTAAGCCTTTGCTTACTGACAACCTCAGTTCCATCAGCGTCTTCTTATCCTCAATGCTCCCTCCAATCCTTCCTCCTTCGTTAGTGGCCCACCTCACTCCAGAGATTCGAAAGCAAGATGCTTCCTGATTTTAAAGGAACAGGATTATGGCTCACTTCACCTGCCCCTGCCTGGGGACTCCACCCAGAAGGTACTTCTCTGATACTTTATGTGAGCACACACATTCAAAGAGGGCCCCGTCGCAGAACCTCACACACCAACTTCTATCAGCTGTTTTATTGCGGCTGCTTTCCTCGGACTCAGCGTTTCCAAGGGCAGATGCCACGATTAACTGACGATTACAGAAATGTCTGCATTGTCTGTCCGGGCACCGTGTGCTCACGATTTAGCAGACGGTGGCGGGAGACGGCTCCTCTCGGGAAGGCAGCATTCCAGGTCTCTGCACCTCACACTGCGCTCCCAGCTGTGTGTGAGCTCAGCACTGCCTCGGGGATTCTGCCAGCTCTGCTTCCTTCTCACCAGCATCCTGGGCTGAGCCAAGCCCTGCTTGCTCCGCCTTAGCCTGCCTCCCTCCCCCTTATTTATGCACGTCTTAGCCCTGCTGCCTGGCCCTCTTCCGGGCTCTGCCATCCTCACACTAAAGGACTATGGGCTGAGACTTCCCTGGCAGTCCAGTGGTTAAGACTCCACACTTGCAATGCAGGGATGCTGGGGGTGTAGGTTCCATCCCCGGTCTGGGAACTAGGATTCCGTGTGCTGCATGGCATGGCCAAATAGATAAATAGATGATAAAAATAAATACAGGACTTGGGAAACCTATTTAACCACCTCCAGCCTCAGTTTCCTCAGATGATGATCCCAAGCAAGATCTATCTCAGAACATGTCAGGTTGAAAGGGCGGGCGCTTATGATACTGCAGGAGAATGAGTGNTTCCCTTTCACTTTTCACTTTTATGCCTTGGAGAAGGAAATGGCAACCTACTCCAGTGTTCTTGCCTGGAGAATCCCAGGGATGGGGGAGCCTGGTGGGCTTCCATCTATGGGGTCGCACAGAGTCGGACATGACTGAAGCGACTTAGCAGCAGCAGCAGCAGCATATATCTAGGAGTGGAATCACTAGGTCTTACGGTAATTCTGTAACTTACTGCAGAATTGCCAAACTGTTTTCTACAGCAGCTGCACCATTTTACATTCCCATCAGCCATGCACAAGGGTTTAGATTTCTTCACATTCTCGCCTTATTATTATAGCTATCCTAGTAAGAGTAAAGTGAAATCACAGTGTAATTTTGATTTGCGTTTCCTTAATGACTAATGGTGTTGAGCATCTTTTCAAGTATTATTGGTTATTTGTATAGTTTAGTTGGAGAAATGTCTATTTTAGTCCTTTGCCCATTTAAAAAAAATTACTTATCTATTTTTGACCGCTCTGGGTCTTCGTTGCTGTGCGGGGACTTTTTCTAGTTGGTAGCAAGGCGGGGGCAACTCTTTCTGTGGCGTGCAGGCTTCTCATTGTGGTGGCTGCTCCGGCTGCAGAGCACAGGCTCCAGGGCACGTGGGCTACAATAGTCACAGCACATGGGCTTCTGCAGTTGCGGTGCACGGGCTTAGCTGCTCCGAGGCATGTGGGATCTTCCCAGAGCAGGGATTGAACCCATGTTCCCTGCATTAGCAGGCCGATTATTAATCACTGGGCCACGGGAAGTCCGGCCCATTTTTTAGTTATTTGCCCTTTTTTTATTGAGTTGTAGGAGTTGTTTTTATGTTTTAGATATTAGCTGCTATTGAGATACATGATTTGCAAGTATTTTTTTCTAGTTTTATGGGCTGTAATTAAAAATAATTTTTTATTATTAATATTCTCTTAATGTCCTTTGAAACACAAAATGTTTAAGTTTTAATGTTCAGTTTTTTTTTTCTTTTGTTGCCCACGTCTGAAAGTCTTGAAAATATGCCTCTGTTTTCTTCTAAGGGTTTTTATACCATCCTGGTAGCTCAGCTGGTAAAGAATCTTCCTGCAATGCAGGAGACTCCAGTTCAATTCCTGGGTCAGGAAGAGTTTTATAGTTTTAGCTCATAAAATTGAGTTAATTTTTACACATGATATAAAGTAAGGGTCCCGCTTCGTTTTGCACGTGGAGATCCAATTTTCCGAGTACCATTTATCAAAGAGATGGTGATTCTTTCTCCATTGAGTGGTCTCTTCATGCCTTGTCAAAAGTTCCACAGATGTAAGAGTTTATTCTGGGGGCTCTCTGTTCTGTGACAATGGCTGTGTGTCTCTCCTTATGCCAGCAGCACACTGATCTGATTATCGTAGCTCTGTGCTAAAATTTTAAATTGGGAGTATCTGCTTTTCAACTTTGTTCTTTTTTAAGCTTTGGCTATTCTAGGTCCTTTGACTTTTTGTGTGAATTTTCAGATGAGCTATTCCATTTCTGCACAAAGCATTGTTGGGATTTTGATAGGGTCTATATTAAATCTGTAGATTGCTTTGGGTAGTATTAACATGTTAACATTTGAGTCTTCCAGTCTGAGAACTAAGATTGGAATCCAATCTGAGAACTGACATTCCAGTCTGAGAATCTGGTTGGATGGCATCACCAACTCGATGGACGTGAGCCTGAGCAAGCTCTGGGAGTTGGTGACGGACAGGGAAGCCTGGCGTGCTGCAGTCCCTGGGGTTGCAAAGAGTTGGACACAGCTGAGTGGCTGAACTGAACTGAATCTGAGAACACAGGATAGCTTTCCCGTTTACATTTGTTTATTTATTTTAGGCTCTGCTGGGTCTTTGTTTGCTGTGCAGGCTTTTCTCTAGTTGCAGCAGGTGGGAGTGCTGCTCTAGTTGCAGTTGCTCCAGCTTCTCACTCTGGTGGCTTCTCTTACTGCAGAGTGTGGGCTCGAGGCGCACAGGTTTCAGTAGTTGCAGTTCGAGGGCTCTGGAGCACAGGCTGAATAGTTGTAGCTCACAGGCTTATTTGCTCCTCAGCCTGTGGAATCTTCCCAGACCAGAGATTGAACCTGTGTCTCCTGCATTGGCAGGCAGATTCTTTACTACCAAGCCATCAGGGAACCCTTTTTATGTATCTTTTAAGTTTGCTGAATTCGTGTATTACCATAACAGTCTTTAGGGTTTTCTAGGTTTATATAGATCATGTCATGTGCAAATAAGGATAGTTTTATGTCTTCCTTTCCAACTTGGATGCTTCTTACTGCTTTTTCGTACCTAACTGCTCTAGCTAGGATTCGCAGTACTGTGTTGAACAGAAGTGGTGAAAGCAGGCATTCCTGCCTGTCCCTAATTCTTAGGGGGAAAGCTGTTGGTCTTTCACCATTGAGTATTATGATTGTGTTTTTTTAAATAGCTGGCCCTGGTCATGTTGAAGAAGTTCCCTTGTCTTTACTGAGCATTTTTATCATGAGAGAGTGTTTGATTTTGTCAAATGCTTTTTTTACATCAATTGAAATGACTGTGTGATCTTTTTTCTATTTCTGATAAAGTGGCGTTTTACGTTGATTGGTTTTTGTGTGTTGAACCACTCTTGCATTCCTGGAATAAATCCCAGTAAATAATGAGTTTAACATGTTGATGGCCTTGGTTTTACTAGTATTTTGTTGCAGATTTCTGCATCTTGACTCATAAAGATTATTGGTCTGTAGTTTTCATATGTTGTCTTTGTCTGCCTTTCATATCAGAGTAACACTGACCTCATAGAATGAAGTAGAAAGTGTTATCTACTTTTAATTTTTTGGAAGAATTTGAGTAGCATTGGTGTTAAGTCTTATTCTAAATCTTGGATAGAATTTACCAGTGACACCATCTGATTCTGGGCTTTTTTGGGGGGTTGGGGAGGAGAAGATTGGGGATTGATTCATTCCCACTAGTTGTTATAATTCTGTTCAAGTTTTCTGTTACTTTTTGAGTTAGTTTTGGTAGTTTGTGCTGTTTAGTATTCTTTTATCATTCTTTTTTTTTTTTTTTTTTAAAGAATTTTATTAATAGTCTCAGGTGTACATGAGTTCCCAATCTTGAACCCCCCCCCACCTCCCACCCCACATCAACTCTCTGGATCATCCCCGTGCACCAGTCCCAAGCATCCTGTATCCTGTATCGAACATAGACTGGCGATTCGTTTCTTGCATGATAGTATACATGTTTCAGTGCCATTCTCCCAAACCATCCCACCCTCTCCCTCTCCCTCAAAGTCCAAAAGTCCATTCTATACATCTGTGTCTCTTTTGCTGTCTCTCATACAGNCCCACCTCCCACCCCACATCAACTCTCTGGATCATCCCCGTGCACCAGTCCCAAGCATCCTGTATCCTGTATCGAACATAGACTGGCGATTCGTTTCTTGCATGATAGTATACATGTTTCAGTGCCATTCTCCCAAACCATCCCACCCTCTCCCTCTCCCTCAAAGTCCAAAAGTCCATTCTATACATCTGTGTCTCTTTTGCTGTCTCTCATACAGGGTTATCATTACCATGTTTCTAAATTCCATATATATGTGTTAGTATACTGTATCGGTGCTTTTCTTTCTGGCTTACTTCAGTCTGTATAATCGGCCATTCTTTTGTTTTTGTAAAGTCATTAATAATACAATGCTGTGCTTAGTCGCTCAGTGGTGTCTGACTTTGGAACCCCATGGACTTCAGCCCACCATGGGGATTCCATGTGGATTCTCTAGGCAAGAATACTGGAGTGGGTTGCCATGCCACCCTCCAGGGATCAATCCATTCAGTTCAGTTGCTCAGTCATGTCCGACTCTTGGCAATCCCATGAATCAAAGCACGCCAGGCCTCCCTGTCCATCACCAACTCCCGGAGTTCACTCAGACTCATGTCNTCTCTTTTGCTGTCTCTCATACAGGGTTATCATTACCATGTTTCTAAATTCCATATATATGTGTTAATATAATGTATTGGTGCTTTTCTTTCTGGCTTACTTCACTCTGTATAATCGGCTGGACTCAAGAGTCTTCACCAGGCTCTAGCACCTGGGGGAGGGAATCTTGGGACGATCCAGGGCCAGGGTGTGGAATCTGTGCTGCTGGCTGGTCAAGGAGGGGCACACACTGTGTCACAGCCTTCCTTTCATGTCTGCTCAATTGCCTACAAACTTCCTCTCATATCTATCTACCATGATCAGGCAGTCATTATATCAATGTGTTAAGATAGCTCCAGTTTTGGAGAATGTTTTCAGGGGGAATAAATATTCCCTTGCTGTTCACTTTCTATGCACCTACCGAGATCCTCTCACAATAGTCCCAGCAGAGTAAGAGTCTGCTTTTGCTGAAAGATCCCAATGAAGCGTGGCACTGCCCTCAGATGACTGTGAATCTCATCTTCTGCTTGGACTCACTCTGCCTGGTCTACAGAATTTCTGGTCCCACTCTGGAGCTCATCACACACTTGGTATGATGCCTGGGGAAACAGGCTTCCCTGTTGCTTGTCAACCTCTCTGGATACATTCTTTTTCAAAAATTTTTACTTAGTATTGGGGAATAGACAATTAACAAAGTTGTGATAAGTCCAGGTGCGCAGCAAAGGGACTCGGGCATATATACACATACATGCGTATATATCCATTCACTCCCCAACTCCCCTCACATCCAGGCTGCCACATAACATTGAGCAGAGTTCCATGTCCTGTACAGTAGATCCTTGCAGGTTGTCCATTTCAAATGTAGTCGTGTGTACATGTCCATTCCAAACTTCCTAATTATCCCTTCCCCATAAGTTCTTCTTTTTTAAAATAATTGTTTTTATTTATTTTTGGCCATCTGGGTCTTTGGTGTGGCGTGGGCTTTTCCCTAGTTGTGTCAAGCAGGGGTTACTTTCTAGCTGCATTGCACAGGCTTCTTTTGGTGGTGGCCTATCCTGTTGCGGAGCTTGGGCTCCAGGGCATGTAGGTTTCAATAATTGTGGCTGCTGAGCTCTAGAGTACAGGCTCAGTAGCTGTGGCACACGGGATTAATTGTTCCACGGCATGCGGGATCTTCCCAGACCAGAGGTCAAATTCATGTCTGCTGCACTAGCAGGCAGATTCTTTACCATTGAGCCACCAGAGAAGCCCCCCTTATGTTCTTGTGAAAGTATTAGTTGCTTGGTCCTGTCCGACTCTTTGTGACCCTGTGGACTGTAGCCCGCCAGGCTCCTCTGTCCATGGAATTCTCCAGGCAAGAATACTGGAGTAGGGTAGCCATTCCCTTCTCTGGGGATCTTCCTGACTCAGGGATCGAACCCAGGTCTTCTGCACTGCAGGTAGATTCTTTACCACCTGAGCCACCAGGTAACAAGCCGCAAACCAGTGCGCCTAGAGCTGGGATATGTACGCTACTCTGATTCCAAGGGAATCAAATGTTTCCCTGTCCAGACCCAAATGTCTGACTTGAGAAATATAAACACCATTGCTTCCTTTCTGGATAGACGCTTTCCACCCCCTAGAGCTCCCCATCCACCTGCAGCCACCCCTGGCCCTCTCGCATCATTCGTCTCATAGCTTAGCCCTCCTGCACAGAGCCCTGTGTCTTAGGTGAACATGTACACACATGGGAGTATGCTGACACAAACAGTATCCCACCCTATGTAGCATTCTAAAATTTGGGCTTTCTCCTCAAGAATAGTTCTTGAGATTGTCCTTTATCAGTTCACATCCCATTTTTCAATGGATGTTGCATTCTGTAGCATATGAACCACAACATGCAAACAAAATATGTTTACTTAGCCATTTCCTTGTACAGCGTCTTGAATTTTCATCAATTTTCCACAACAACAAACAAGGCTAAAGTGAACACCCCTGTACATGCCTCTTTTTGGATGTACTTGTTTATTTTCCTAACAACAGCCCTACAGAAGTTGGATTGTTGAGTTATGGGAGTTTGAGTCTGAAGGTCTTCATAGATACTGGCACATTGCCCTCCATAATGGTCATGTCAAATCATGCTTTCAAATTATGTGTGGGTGAGTGAGTGAGTGAAGTCGCTCAGTCGTGTCCGACTCTTCGTGACCCCACGGACTGTAGTCTACCAGGCTTCTCTGTCCATGGGATTTTCCAGGCAATAGTACTGGAGTGGATTGCCATTTCCTTCTCCAGGGGATCTTCCCAACCCAGGGATTGAACCCAGGTTTCCCGCATTGTAGACAGATGCTTTACCGTCTGAGCCACCAGGGAAGTCCTTTTCAAATTATGTGTAAGGGCTTCCCTAAGGGCTCAGTGGTAAACATTCTGTCTGCAGTGCAGGAGATGCGGATTTGATCCCTGGCTGGGAAGATCCCCTGGAGAGGGAGCTGGCAATCCACTCCAGTATTCTTGCCTGGAGTACCCCACGGACGAGGAACCTGGTGGGCTACAGTCCATATGGTTATACAGAGTCTACCACGACTGAGCACACGCACACACACTGTGTAAGAGTACCCTGTCCCCTCACCTAATTTCCAATTCACTCTCACACAAAGGAAAACTGAAAGAGAATGTTTTGGGGTTAAAGCTCAGGGGTTCATTTTTTTTTCTTTTGTGTGTGTCCAGGATTCTAAATACTCTTGATGTGTACGCTGACCTTCTTTATTTCCACCATCCTGGCAGAAACCATCCTTCAGGACTCAGCTCACACGTGATGCGACATCTCCCTGCTCTGGACTCAGCTGCCTGGTCTGTTTCTACCATTGACCCATCACACCATATGGCATGTATGTATTTCCTTGTCTTCTTTATCAGACTCTGAGTAACTTGGGGAAAATGCCAAAACAGGCTCCCAGGAAAAGATTAACACCCTGCTCTGTCCAGATGCTACATTAGATCTTTGCCAGGAATGCGTGTGCCCCTGGCGGCACCAGGAACAGGTGGAGTGTCATGCGAACTTTGAGCATTAAGGAATATTGATGGGAAAAGAATTCTTTGCAGGAATGAATGTGA
>SJYA01002938.1:489179-525574 GCA_006410615.1 Neotragus moschatus | reverse complement strand
TGCACAGAGTCAAGGTGGAGGCCAGTGGGGCTGGAGACCACAGCAGAAGATGAGATCAGAGAGGGAATGGGAGGTCCAATGCTGAACATCAATTCTAAGTGTGACAGTAAGTCCTTGAAGTTTTTTGAGCAGAAGTGTCATGATCTGAATTGCAATCTTCCAGGACCATGTGACCCGATGCATTGGAAGGGACTAAACAGGGATACAGAAGCTGGGTAGCTCTGAGGAAGTGCTTGCAGCAGGCCAGATAAGACACGGTGGTGGGAGTGACGCAGTGGGAAGACTCTGGGCATCCCTGGAAGAAAGAGCTAATAGAATTTTGTAGATGGATGATATTTGAATTGTTAGGGGAAGGGTGGTATCAAGGTGACTTCAAGTCAACAGTCCTAAACAATGGGGCTGGAGGATTGGGAGATTTGGGTATGGAGTTGGGGGGAGATCAGGAGCTCTGCTTCAGATTTGTTATCCTCAAGATGCTTTGTAGACATCTAGATGGAAATTTCAGGTAAGCGGTGAGTCCAGAAGAGATCTGGGTGGAGAAACATTTAAAAGTTGCCATATACAGATGGTATACACTAAAGTATGTACAGAGATGAGAAAAGGTCCAAGACTGCCCTGAGAGGTCGGGGGTGTGGGGAGATGGACATGCCAGGAGATAAGCCTGGGAGGTGTCTCGAAAGGGACAGAGCATTTCTCCCCCAGCTCTCCGCCAATTTTTGCCTCCCAGAACTGTGATCCACTGCCAGGGTACCAGAACCATGCCCAGTTGCTCCCTCCCCTCTCTTCCTCTGCCCTGAAACGAATTACTAGCACCAGTTAATGTTTGCTTTGGCTCATAAATGCATAATGCCACACAACCACACAAACCTCAACTGCCTGTAATTGAGACTCACACACATGCAGAAAAGATTGGGTGCCTGGAAGATATAAATGATGCTGTCGCCTGAGGTTGCTACAGGAGACAGGGCCACTGACATGGAAATTGCATCCCGCATTTACTACCTAAACAGCCTGCCTCCCTTTGCCACTGCCACCCTGGAAGGTAGAAGGAATTAGTTGTAAATATTTTACAGTTGGTAATTTGCAGGAGTAAATCACAGGTCGTTTTGCCAGACAGTGAAGGGAACGAGCATGAAATTTTTTCCTTTTAGGGGTTATTTGTGATGTCATCGTCCTGATTTCATCCNTACTACCTAAACAGCCTGCCTCCCTTTGCCACTGCCACCCTGGAAGGTAGAAGGAATTAGTTGTAAATATTTTACAGTTGGTAATTTGCAGGAGTAAATCACAGGTCGTTTTGCCAGAGAGTGAAGGGAACGAGCATGAAATTTTTTCCTTTTAGGGGTTATTTGTGATGTCATCGTCCTGATTTCATCCTGCATTTAATTTAGTCCTCAGTACGTTTATATCTTTGTCATACGGCTTCCCAGGTGGTGCAGTGGAAAAAAATCTGTCTGCCAATACAGGAGAGGCAAGAGACTTGGGTCCGATCCTCGGATCGGGAAGATCCCCTGAAGTAGGAAATGGCAACCCATTTCAGTATTCTTGCCTGGAGAATTTCATGGACAGAGGAATCTTGTGGGCTACAGTCGATGGGGTTGCAGAGAGTCAGACACAACTGGGCGTGCGTGCGCGCACATGCACATATGGGCACACGCACACACATAGTGTGAGTTATTCTGTTTCTCTTGTATGGGCAGGAGGGGTAAGGTAGGGGTTGGGTGGGGAAAGGAAGTAGGATTTCTCTTAGTGCGCCAAGACTGAGCCTCACTGGGTACCAATGCTCATCACCAAGCAATTTATTGATTCATTTACTAAGCAATTTCTCATTGATCACTAGATGGTCTGCTAAGTCCTAGAAGACAGAGATCAATACTACTGGTCCCTGTCATCAAGGAGTTCACAGAGTATTTGGGAAATCCCTGATAATACCCAAAACTTACTCATACCAACAAATGTTCAGTCTTACTATTTACTGAGATCTTACGGTAAGTTCCAAGTGCTTTACAAGATTAAACCCATTTCACCCTTATAACAATCCTCTGGAATGAAAATTACTCTTATCCCTATTTTACAGGTAAGAAAATTGAGGCTCCAGACAGTTCAATGACTGGTCCGAGGTCACACAACGAGCCGGATACCAACAAGGCAGCTCCCTTAACACCATCAATGCTTCCATTTCATATGTAAGCAAGTAAGAGGAGGAGGCTAATTATGATTAAACATCTGTTTCATTGGCTTTATGATGCAGATTTGTGCTTGGTGGTTTCTACAACAAATTATTTAATTTCTAATTCTGGAAAATAAGCTCTATGATTTTATCCATCTTACCAAAAANTCCATTTCATATGTAAGCAAGTAAGAGGAGGAGGCTAATTATGATTAAACATCTGTTTCATTGGCTTTATGATGCAGATCTGTGCTTGGTGGTTTCTACAACAAATTATTTAATTTCTAATTCTGGAAAATAAGCTCTATGATTTTATCCATCTTACCAAAAATCGAGGCTCAGAGAGTAACCCCCAAGGATATCCAAACACCATGCCGCCAGGCTGAGATTTGAAGCCAGAACTTTCTGACTCTACACTAGGCTCTTTTCATTCTTCCGTGGGATGAGGGCTGCTGCAGACAAAGATCTTCAAGGCACCATGGAGCAGGGAATAACTAATCCGTGAGAGCCTGGGGGGATGGTGATGAGTGGTGACCTAGTCTAAACTGTGAAGACAAAAAAAAAATTTTTTTTTTAGATAATCAAGGGCTGTAATGGCAAAAGAGGCAGCGACCAGCAGGAGAGCAGCACATACCGAAGTGAGATATCCTTGCTGGCTTTCTTCGCCTAAGTTCTTGCACACAAGGCACTTCATATCCTTCTGCCCCCAGTAGAGGAGGTGACACAGTGAAGGCTCGGGAGAGAGGCTTGGGAACAGCGAGATCTCTCTCTCCCTCCGCATCTGTGCTGGGAGACCAGCACCTGAACAAAGTTGTCTGGTATCTGGATCTATTCTTTTCCGCTTACATTGCTGTTGTTTCTGAGCAGGTCATTGGTCTGGATTTTTACCTGCCCTCACTGCTGTTAATTGTTGTTTCTGCTCAGTCACTCAGTCGTGTTCGACTCTGCGACCACATGGACTGCAGCACACCAGGCTTCCCTGTCCTTCAGCATCTCCTGGAGCTTGCTCAAACTCCTGTCCCTTGATCNAGGTCATTGGTCTGGATTTTTACCTGCCCTCACTGCTGTTAATTGTTGTTTCTGCTCAGTCACTCAGTCGTGTTCGACTCTGCGACCACATGGACTGCAGCACACCAGGCTTCCCTGTCCTTCAGCATCTCCTGGAGCTTGCTCAAACTCCTGTCCCTTGATCGGTGATGCCCTCCAACCACCTTGTCCACTGTCGTCCCCTTCTCCTCCTGCCTGCACTCTTTCCCAGCATCAGGGTCTTTTCCAATGAGTCAGCGGTTCGCATAAGGTGGCCAAAATATTGGAGCTTCAGCTTCACCATCAGTCCTTCCAATAACCACTCAGGGTTGAATTCCTTTAGGATGGACTGGTTTGTTGTTAATTATATTCCCGAAATTATCCAAAGGCAGGGGCTGAATGCACTGTCCTTGATCTAAACAGAGTCTTGGTCTGAGTTTCATGATCATGAATGAAGCCCCTTGGGTTATTTAAACTTNGAAAAGACCCTAATGCTGGGAAAGATTGAAGGCAGGAGGAGAAGGGGGCGACAGAGGATGAGATGGTTGGATGGCATCACCGACTCGATGGACAGGAGTTTGAGCAAGCTCTGGGAGCTGATGATGGGCAGGGAAGCCTGGCATGCTACAGTCCAACGTCAGACATGACTGAGCAACTGAACTGACCTGGACTGAACTGAGGAGCCTGGAGGAGGGCATGGCAACCCAGTCCAGTGTTCTTGCCTGGATAATCCTGTGGACAGAGGAGCCTGGTTGGCTATAGTCCACAGAGTCACAAAGAGTCAGACACGACTGAAGTGGCTTAGCACACATGCGTGTGAGCAGGGAGCCAGTAGACGGCTTTGAGGAGAAGGACTTGGTCAGCCTTACACACTGGGAAGATCATGGGGATTCCTGTGTTGGGAAGAGGTTCTGGGGGTAAGTACTGAAGGAAGACCAATTAAGAGGCTACGGAAATTATCACAGTGAAAGGCGATAAAAGCTTGGGCAAAAGAGTTGTGAACACATGTGGCCGCAACATCAGCCTTTGCTTATAGATAGAATTGAAGGCATGCGAGAAAGAGAAGACCCAAGGATGACTCTAAGATTCTTGTCTTAAATGAAAGGTAGAGCAGAGCCAAGATTTTTTGAAAAGAGGAAGAAGACTCAAGAGGAGTTAAGTAACAAAGAATTTGCTTTTGGACGTGTTAATTTTGAGGTGCTTCTTAGATATCCAAGTGCGAATGCTGAAGAGGCAGTTGGATTCACAAATCAAGAATTAATATGTCTGGATGAGAGCTGTCGGGTGAAAACCGGTATACAGGAAATGCTTAAGGCTTTGAAAGTGGCTGAGCTCATTAAGGGAGTGGGTGAAAACAGAGAAAAGTTCTGAGAACTGAGTCCTGGGTTCTCCATGAGCCCTGACTGAGCTNTCAAGAATTAATATGTCTGGATGAGAGCTGTCGGGTGAAAACCGGTATACAGGAAATGCTTAAGGCTTTGAAAGTGGCTGAGCTCATTAAGGGAGTGGGTGAAAACAGAGAAAAGTTCTGAGAACTGAGTCCTGGGTTCTCCATGAGCCCTGACTGAGCTTTCAAAAAAAGAGGTCAGCTAATTCTTTAACAAGTGCTCCCAGCTAATTCTTTAACAAGTGCTCCCAGCTAATTCTTTAACAAGTGCTCCCAGCCCCCAAAACAGTCATGTTTCAGTCATTTATAGAGTCAAAAGAGTGAGGCTAAGGAGACTTCATCTTGCTGGCATATTGACCTTTGTCAACCAAGTCAATCACAAACAGCATTAAACCTGGAGACATGTAGAGACTGGAATGGGTTGGTGAGAGAAAGTCTGGGTTCTCAGGCTTTCACGAAGACAGTCTGGTCCCTGACATATTTAGGCAGGGTGACTGGTTACAGTTAGGGTACCAGAAGAAGGGACACCTTCATACAAGATAATGCTTAGGTCTACAGATGGTTTAACTGAAGCTAGTTCATCTAAATCAACTTAGATGATTTAGTGGTCAGGTCATAAAACTCATACTTCCTTTGAGGAGTTCTAAATCTAGTCAAATGTATTTAAAAAAAAAAAAAGCCCCAAACCCTCATTAACAGCACTTTAAGGTCTAAATGATATGTTTAAAAGCATTCCAATTTTCCAATTTAGTTTTGTGTTTATAGTGTATGTTTCTGTGTTTATTTATCAAATTTGCACATTATATGAAAGTTGGGCTTTCTCTCTATTGGTGTGGGCACTGTCTTATATTTTATCTACTTTAAAACACTTCACGTAGTTTTTAGTGACACTGATAAAAACCCAATTTGTAAAATTTGGTTTCCAGGGGTAAGAGTATAGGATACACAAACGGATGTAGAACACTCAAAGGTCTTGAGTTTTAAAGGATATGGTCATTCGGTGAACTTATCGTTTAATAAAATTGCATTAGATTAATTGACCTGGGAAGGTTTGGGTGAATCTTGTACCAAAAGTCTCATTCATGGAGATCAAATAAAGTAGCCAGACAGGTTCTTTGAGGGAATAAAGTCAACGTATTTACAGAGATGACATCTGGGGATATAGGAGGTAGGGTAGGTAGATAAGAACTTCCTAACCAAGACAGCAAATGTAACTCCTGTCTTTCTGTCCAGTGAAGACAATGATGGGGGTAGATTACACTCCATTACAGGTCTCGTGGCAATTTCAGTGAGAGCCAGAATGAGATCTGTAATTCCCGAGAAGAAAACTGAAGTGGAATCACATAGATCTAAGTTCAAGTCTAGATCCTACAACATATTAACGGTAACAGTGGTGTGTTCTCTTGTAGTTTACGCCTTGGGCCTCAGTGTCTTCACTGATGGTAGTGATAATCAGATTTCTTTGCTATTGTGAGGATTAAACGAAGCAATTATGTAAAAACAGCCAACTTTGGGTGGCAGAGTTAGGCTAGCTACTGCCCCAAACTCATTTTCTCTTTCTTCTGGGCAGATAACTAGGGTGCACTTCTCAGCTTCCCTGACAGTTAACTGTGGTCACATGATTGAGTTCTGGCCAAGAGGATATAAGCTCAAGTGATATATTCACTGCCAGGTCTGCCCCATAAAAGTTCCCCACTCATGATGTCCATGGCCTTTCTTCTCCTGCCTGGTAGATGTTTACATCCTAGACTAGTCTTAGCAGCTACATGTTTACCGCATCAGAGGCTCTATGAACCTGAGCTCCTGAATCACTGTGTGGAGGAAACCTTTTCTCCTCTCGCCCAGTAATCTACAATCCCTTGACTGCTGCTGTAAGTATAAAATAAACTCCTATTGTATTAGCCTGCCCAAACAGAAACAGACAGACTCTGACACCTAGTAAGAAAGAACACGAGCAAATGAGCAAAAATCCAGAGAGAGTAAATCACCGAACATTCTACAACGGAGATGGCAGGTCGACATAATGCATGGCGGTTGTCGGGTGGAGGTGCGCTGTATTTGTTTCGTATGTACCAGATCTTGAATGGGATAATGAGCCTCATGCTGCCCAAGGGACAGCTGTTTCACGGAACGGTATTTTGCTTTGCTTGATTTGTTACCATGTGAGGAAATGGATATGAGGAAAATGGTAACAGCAGGGGATAAAGAAAGAAAGAGGAATGGCGGTGGGACCCACAAGAAACCCAGAGGCTTTTCCCTGCGGCAACACAGAGAACCCAAAGAACCACCGTTTGTGAGCCCGGAGGATCAGGGACAAATGCCCCAGCAGGTAGGGAGTATCAGATCTCAGGATCCTGGGTGATGATGATGCCAAATACCTTGGAGGCCTTCTTGACAGAAAAACCCTTGGCAGAGGGAGCCAAGATTATAGAAACTGGATTTTTGCATGACTTTAGGCTTTCAAGTGTCATAGGCCAGTTTCAGAATTGTATACTGACCCATTCAACCTGAATTGAACCACTGTATGTAAATTAAGAGTGCTCGTAGATGCAATGTGCTTTTGTACTACACAGCTGCTTTTACTTATATCCTTGGAAGAAGGGAACAGATACCCATCAAAGGTAATACTTTCCAAAAAACCCATGGTATTGTGGTAGAGCCCCTCCAGTAGGGGTCACAGAAGAATCTCTTGCTTGTTAAGAGAATACAATCTTGAGACACATTTCAAAAGGTGATAGAATATTGAAAAAAGGAAAAGGGACAATCACATAAAGAATATAGCTTGGGGACTTCCCTCATGGTCCATTGGTTAAGAATTCACCTTCCAGTGCAGAGGATGCAGGTTCAATTCCTGGTCAGGGAACTAAGATCACACATGCCTTGGGGCAACTGAGCCTGGGTGCTACAACTACTGAGCCTACACACCACAACTATAGCCTGTGTGGTCTAACAAAGAGCTTGCACACCATAACAAAAGACCCTGCCTGCCACAAGGAAGATCTCACCTGCCACAACTAAGACTTGATGAAGCCATAAATTAAGTAATTAAAAATAATATAGCTTGGTTATTTGGTTATGGAAAAAAAGAAAAAAATCTATGAGATCACAAAGTATATATCCATCTTTCTATTCATCCATCCATGCATCCATCCCCACATCCATCCAATAACCATTAATTGAAGAATTTCAATACTTAAAATGGGCTTCTTTGGTGGCTCAATTGGTAAAAAAAAAAAAAAAAAAAAAAACCCACCTGAAATGCAAGAGAGCGCCTGCAATGCAGGGAACCTGGGTTCGACCCCTGGGTTAGGAAGATCCCCTGGAGAAGGAAATGGCAATCCACTCCAGTATTCTTGCCTGGGAAATCCATAGACCAAGGAGCCTGGTAGGCTGCAGTCCATGGGGTTGCAAGATTGGACATGACCTAGTGACTAAACCATCAATACTTAAACACTATGCATATAAACGCAAAAGTATCAGGACAACTAACCAGGAATCCTATGGAAAAGAAGACAGTGGGACATAATGATTAATAATATAAGTAACCAACATAATGCTTCATTTCACCCATATGTTTAAATTCATGCATTTATTCCACAAGTGTTTACTAAGCACCACCCAGATCCTGGGCAGTGTGATGATAGCCACATTCTCACCGCCATGGAACCTACTCTCCAGAGGTGATAGGTGCGTGGGTTTCAGACCACGAACACAGGTAAACACATCACAAAATAAAGGACTAACAAATTATAAATTTGAATGAGGGAGGGGTCAGGAAACCCACCTGCAGAGGTGACACACTTAAGTTGAGATCTAAAGGAAGAGAAATGGGGCCACAAAGAGTCGGGCATGACTAAGCGACTGAACTGAACTGAAAGGAAGAGAAAACGAAGCCCAGGACCAGTCAGAGGCAGCAGCGTTCCAGGTATAAGGAGCAGCATGTGTTCGGGCCCCGAGTCAAGGACATAGAAAGCAGCCAACTGGCCACAGCATAACCAGTAGGAGAAAGTGTTGTGACACAAGGCTGGAGGGGAAGGTGGGGTCCAGGCAGGGCCCCGGAGTCTGGATTTCACTATGATTTGGGGGCAAGTCCACTGGAAGCAAGACCCCAGTCCTT
This sequence comes from Neotragus moschatus, assembly GCA_006410615.1. Taxonomy (NCBI): domain Eukaryota; kingdom Metazoa; phylum Chordata; class Mammalia; order Artiodactyla; family Bovidae; genus Neotragus; species Neotragus moschatus. The sequence goes on along the minus strand of SJYA01002938.1, from coordinate 516,874 downwards.
GTCTTCTTTGAAGGAAGAATTCAGCAAAAAATCCCAAGACTGTGAAACAGATAAAGGGTTTATTAGAAGCAAAGACGGGCTTCCCTGGTAGCTCAGCTGGTAAAGAATTTCCCTGCAATGCAGGAGACCTGGGTTCAATTCCTGGGTTGGGAGGATTCCCTGGAGAAGGGGTAGGCTGCCAACTCCACTATGCATGGCATCCCTGGTGGCTCGGCCAGGAAAGAATCTGCTCACAATATGGGAGACCTGGGTTCAATCTCTAGGTTAGGAAGAACCCCTGGAGGAGGGCATGGCAACCCATTCCAGTATTCTTGCCTGGGGAATGCCCATGGACAGAGAAGCCTGGCAGGCTATAGTCCATGGGGTGACAAAGAGTCGGACACGACTAAGTGACTAAACACAGAAGCAAAGAACATGTGTAAGAGCACACGGGTGAACTCAGAGCGCGCTGTGCCCAATAGAAGTGGGTTGGGTTGCTTACATGGGGCAGTCTTCTGGGCTGTCTTTGGCCAATCATCTTGCTTGTGCCCATATCTGACCTGACTCAGAGACCCTTCCTGGTGTTCCTGTGTATCTCTCAGCCAAGATGAATTCCAGCATGAATGTTTCCACGAGGTTGGCAGGACATAGGATGGGCTGGCATCTCCTCCCTCCTTCGGCCCCTTACCTCCTCTGAGGACCTTTTTGGCATGTATGTGGGCTGAGAAACCCCCTGGGCCACAAGAATGAGAAAAACATGATCGCTTTGTCTTTGACCCCATCAGTGCTCTGCTGCTGCTGGCCTCTTATCTCAAGGGTCAGCAGGAGACGGTGCAGCGGCTCAGCCCGGGATCCGTCTATCTCCCACTTCAAACAGAAAGCCCTTAAAGTAAAAGGATGCCTGGAAGTGGGTCGCTTTTGGAGAGTCCACTCAAGTTCCAGTTGGGGAAATGGAGTGGAGGTGTGGGGGAATTTGAAAATAGAAGTGAGAGGCTATATAAGGAGAAAGATGGCAGCTTGATCTTGGTGGTTGCTGTTTACACAACTGGAAGATGGTTAGACTCAGCCCTCATCTCTTGCCTTTAGCCCCAACTGAGTTGGGGAGCTCCTGCTGCCCTATCTGCAAAATGGGGATCATTATATCTCTTTAAATAGGTCCTAAAACTAGTTAGAGCCTCTCAAGAAATAATGGGGTAACAATGAGAAGGCTAATGTAGGAGTTGTGGGAAGAATGAGGCTCTCCACAATGCCACGTGGTGGTTCAAGTACATTTTTTTCAAGACCTGTCCAGATGACTCCAGTTTAGTTGCGGAAATTTATGAGGCATGAAAATAATACAAGGGGATTCATTTTCAAATTCAGAGAGGAAAAGTTTTCTCCTTGTATGGCTGTACCACGCATTGGGAAGAAGTGGAAGTGAAGTGAATGTTAGCGACCACATGGACTTTATAGTCCATGGAATTCTCCAGGCCAGAATATTGGAGTGGGTTGCCTATCCCGTCTCCAGGGGATCTTCCCAACCCAGGAATCGAACTGGGATCTCCTGCATTGCAGGTGGATGCTTTACCAACTGAACTGTTAGGGAAGAGGTGGGAGGGAAGGTGAAAATGGGTGACTCAAACATAGCATAATGAGCCCCACTCTCCTCAAAATCTAGGGCAACTAAGTCATGTTTAGATGCCTTGGGGAACCAAGAAGGCACTTGCTCATGGGCATGGACCTGGAGCATCTGAGAGGGCATCTGTGGCTGAGGGTTACCAGACTTGTGCCAAATGTGCTGCCACTCTGTGGGCTTGGAGCAGGCACCCAGTGTTAAGTAATCACACCTTTTCACACAATAACACTGGGGAGGATAACGTGTTATGAGTACCATTGCGGTGAAAATGACATGATTAATAGATAGGAATGTTCTTCCCCGAGATATCTACTTGGCCCCTCCATAGTTTTTGTTCTTTCCACTCAGGGACACCCCATTCTTTTCTCTACTAAATTGTTCAGTCCCTAAGTCATGTCTGACTCTTTTGCGACCCCACGGACTGTAGCCCACCACTCCTCTGTCCATGGGATTTCCCAGGCAAGAATACTGGAGTGGGTTTCCACAACCCAGGGATTGAACCTGCATCTTCTGCATTGGCAGGCACTGAACCACCAGGGAAGCTCTTTTTCACTTTCACTTTCCACCACAGATTCTAGAATCAGCACCTAGAGCTTCTACCCCGCTAGACCTAATGATCATCACATAAGATGCCCTGGGGTAATTAATGGTGATTAACAAAGAGCAGTGGGAGTCACTCTGCTTAGCTGTGGCTGGTCTCCTAGTGATAGTCCCATGCTTATTGGCTGATCCAATNAATGTAGCCTACATGGCCTAAGAATAATTTACGATTTGGGGATGCTTGTAGAGATCCCAAACAGAAAGAGAGTTTTGCTGCAGAGCAGCTGGAACAGAGAGAGAGGCATGTGTGATGGCTAATTGGAGAAGGCGTGGCATCCCGGCTCACCCACCCAGGATGGATGAAAGTGCGATTCCCCATCTGATCTGAAGCCCCTAATCACAGGTGCTGGCTTGTCATGTGCTGCCTCCCCCACGACGACCTCACCCTGTAAGCTCCTCCCTCATTCATTCACCGAGCATAACTGACAGGGATGTGTTTGGGGCGTTGTACCTGAAGTTAAAGTTGAATGAGCTCATCAGCCTCCCATTCACAGCACAATCAGCCAGCCACGAACAACCAAACAACCCAAACATAATCCACAGTATTATCAAATACCATCATAACTAACCACACACCTTGACAGCCAGTCAATCATGACAGCCAATCAAACATCACAGCACAAAACCAGCCATCACCATGGTTGGTTACTTCCTCAACCAACCAACTAGACAAGATTGCAAACAATCACAGCAATCCATCAACCACAACCATAGTTAATCAAAGACCATCAAAGCTAGTCAGTCATCTCAACCAACTTCTAACACAATCAACCACCAACATAAACAACCAATCAAATACCTTTATATTCAACNTCAACCAACCAACTAGACAAGATTGCAAACAATCACAGCAATCCATCAACCACAACCATAGTTAATCAAAGACCATCAAAGCTAGTCAGTCATCTCAACCAACTTCTAACACAATCAACCACCAACATAAACAACCAATCAAATACCTTTATATTCAACTAGTCACCCCTACAACCCAATACCACCACAGTCAACCAACAGCTAGTACATTCAGCAGCCGCCACTATTAGGCAACTTTTATTTAGCACTTACTATATGCCAAGAGGGCTTCCCTGGTGGCTCAGATGGTAAAGAATCTGCCTGCAATGCAGGAGACCTGGGTTCAATCTTTGGGTTGGGAAGATCCCCTGGAGAAGGAAATGGCAACCCTCTTCTGTATTCTTGTCTGGGAAATCCCAAGGACAGAGAAGTCTGGTGGGCAACAGTCCAGGGGATCACAAAAAATCAGACACGACTGAGAGACTGGTGACTAACACTTGCACTTCACATGCCAGAAACTGTGTTAATTACTTCCTGTGGGTTGACTCATGTTATCCTACCTAACCCAGTAGCTTAGGCATTACTGCTGTTACTGCTACTACTACCACTGGTATGATATTACATCCTAATAGTTATATTATCCTCTGAGGCAGGGAGCATCCTAACCACCGATGCAGAAGGTGTGCTGGAGAGGTTAGGTAGTTTGCTCAGAGTCACACAGCTAGTAAAGGGCAGATCTGGAGATGGAATTCAGGTGCACTGGCTTGAAGCTGAACNTTTATTTAGCACTTACTATATGCCAGGAGGGCTTCCCTGGTGGCTCAGATGGTAAAGAATCTGCCTGCAATGCAGGAGACCTGGGTTCAGTCTCTGGGTTTGAAGATCCCCTAGAGAAGGAAATGGCAACCTCCTCCTGTATTCTTGTCTGGGAAATCCCATGGACAGAGAAGTCTGGCGGGCTACAGTCCATGGGGTCACAAAAAGTCAGACACGACTGAGAGACTGGTGACTAACACTTGCACTTCACATGCCAGGAACTGTGTTAATTCCTTCCTGTGGGTTGACTCATGTTATCCTACCTAACCCAGTAGCTGAGACATTACTGCTGTTGCTGCTACTACTACCACTGGTATGATATTACACCCTAATAGTTATATTATCCCCTGAGGCAGGGATCATCATAACCACCGATGCAGAAGGTGTGCTGGAGAGGTTAGGTAGTTTGTTCAGAGTCACACAGCTAGTAAAGGGCAGATCTGGAGATGGAATTCAGGTGCACTGGCTTGAAGCTGAACACTCATGCACTAAATAAAATTTCTCTGAATGCTAGGCATGGTAGGTAGACTGGGCACCTCCCCAAAGACCAGGGCTAGGCACGGCCACCCCACAAAATGTCTGTCCTCTTGGTGGGGGCATCTCTTGTCAACACCATGTGGGTGCTGAGCACCCCATTAAGTCCTGGGAGAGGCAGCCCATCACGTTCCCTGGTGAACCCTCCATGTTCTTGCTGAGAATGCCAAACCACCAGACTGCCCTGATACTGCTCAGGTACTGAGCCGTTTCTCCAGCTGGTCACACGGGCAACTTAGTAGGTCAAGGCAACCATGGGTCTGCTCATTCTCAGGGGAGGACAGAACCTCGTTCATGCTCACTTCTTATGGTGCTGGGCTCTGGGCTCTTGGCTCCTCAGTGGTAAAACCGAATGGGCAGCATTTATTTGGGGAGTGAGGGAGCCAGAGGCATAGGTAGGTCTTGGATTTGGGATTGGCTCAGCAGAATGACAGGTGTTCCTTGGTTCCCTTAGGGAGCCTGGGTTCAGCTGAATCCCAATTTTGGTACCAGCTTGTCCCGTATGGGGAAAGGAGGGGTCCCCGGTGAGCAGGTGGTTCATTATACAACTCTCTGGGGGCAGCATGGGGCTTGTTCTAACCAAATCCAGGGGACTGAAATCCTATTCATCGTAAGCAAATACATCTAACCCCTCAGAGGTGCCCCTCTGCATGGCCAGCATCATGCCTGCCACTGACTTGAGTGGTCCAATCACATAGCCTAGAGCTCGAGCCCCACCAGGCATTTGTGTAAGAGATGCTGGCACACCCGTCACGATCCTGGCCCTTCTGAGTGTCACAAAATAAACAGGTGCGGAAACTGGAACCCCCAACGTGTTTAAAGAACAGTTAGTCAACACGTTTCACGTTAAAGGCCTGGGAAAACATGCCTGTACAACTGAGGAGGTCTGGAGCAAGAAAACTGTTTGCTTGACAATGACAGAAGGGGGGGAAGGAGGCAGGAGAGCAGGAAGCAGCGGCTGCTCTGCATTTAGTCCAATATGAGCAGATGCCTGAGACCCAACTAAACGGTGGCCAGGTTATCAGAAAACACAGAGAAGAAAACCTAAAGACGCAACTGAAGGTTACTCGATAAAAAAGTGAAGGAAAGAACCCAGATTTCTTAAAGGTCAAGGGCTTCCTGCATTTCATTCATTTGGCTACGAGTCGGGCATTGTTCCGGATGTTTGGAAAACAGAAGGCAATCCTTACCCTCACGGTGCCAACGATCCAATGGGTGCATCGGACAACAGAAGATAAGCAAATAAATATGATGCACTTGTTTGTAATTACAAGGACTATAAAGAAAAATAAAACAGAGTACTGAGAGGGAGGGTTCAATGAGGGAGTGACATTTGAGCAGAGGTCCTGAGTGATGCGAGGAAATGGGCATTGGAATTAACTGGGGGAGTCAGCATTCCAGGCGCATCTCAAATAAATTCCGTTGAAAGTTCACGACCTGTTTTATAAACCCGTTTTACAGATGAGAACGTTGAGGGCCAGAGAGATGAGCTGACAGTTCTGGAGTTGGAAAGCTTGTAATTGGCAAAGCTGAGACTTGAACCTGTACCGGTCTGCCTTTCCATCAGCTGCTCTTTCAGCTACACTCAACTGCCTGTCTGCTGTGACATTTCATTGAGGCTTCGATCAGTGTTCAATTCCTCAAATAACCAAAGATAGATGCTATTCTGTTTGTTCAGTTGCAAAGTTGTGTTCAACTCTTTTGTGACCCCATAGACTGTAGCCCACCAGGCTCCTCTGTCCGCGGGATTTCCCAGGCAAGAATACTGGAGCGGGTTGCCATTTCTTTCTCCAGGGGACCTTCCTGACCCCAGGATCAAACTCACATCTCCTGCATTGGTAAGCAGATTCTTTACCACTGAGGCACCTGGGATAAGGCTGGCTTAAAAAGCCAGGTCTCAGCTGGCAGGAGACATAAAGGGGAGTAGAGATGGACAAAACATCGGTCACAGGAGAGAGGACCTGGAAGGACCTCTATTCCTAACTTGACTTACCCAGAAACTCTCCAGGTGCTTCACTTCTCTGTATTACAAAATGTAGGTGCCAGGGTTTGGAGAACATTGCTTGGATCGCAGCTGTAAACTAAGAGTTCAATCAGTGAACAGCTATGATGACGGCTACAGACCTCCCATGTGTTCTTTGAGACCCAAGGATCACCCCCTTGTTGAGATTTTCTGGATCCCTCCAAGCAGAATTCATCTCTCGTATTCTTGTTTTACAAATCCCCATTAAAATATTTATCTCTAAATAGATACATAAAGTATGCTTTTTGGAGGATGAGACTAAAAACTTTTATGTGGTTTTAAAGGCCTCTGCTATACCATGTGGAATTTTAATCAATGTCTTCATGGTTAGCATATGATATACAATCTAAGATTCCCTAAGAATTCTTTTGTATCGGCATATATGAAATTCTGAAGGGGGAAAAAAAAAAAAAAGAAGTATCTGGAACATGAACTACAGGCTTTAAACAATCATTATAAGAATTAAAAAGATGCTGCTCCTACCCCCAGAAAAACAAGAACAAATAAAATAAAACCAGTGCTAAATACTTAAACTCTGCCTTCAAAGGTTTTAACCAGAGTAAACTTGCTTCCTAACCTGCACAAAGCCGTAAGTTACAGCATCTGGAATTCCACCATTCTTTCCGCTATAACTGAGCAGCATACTTTATTAGTTAAGAACATGGTTTTAGAGACAGATTGATTCACCTGAGACCCAAATCCTAGCTGTGGTCCAATGGTGGTTTTTTTCTTTTCATTAAATATTTTATTTTTCTTCGTTTAAAACTATTTGTTAAGTACAAAATTATATAAGAAGTGAAAAATTTTCAAACACAGCATACAACAGCAAGAAATATATAGTGGGAAATTCACAATTCCCATAGCATTGGAGGAGGTAGACTAGTTTCTGTCATTATTAATGTTGAAAGCTGAAAACCACCTTCATTTTCTCAGTTCGTGAAAAGGGTCATACGAGAAACTGGGCAGGCAGGAAGGAGAGAAAGGGAAGCTACATATTTGAGAATTTAAAACTATATTTTTTATGCAATGGATCAAAGAAATTACTACCAGGAAACAAAATCGGACCCCCAAATTATTAAAAAATCAAACTACAGGCAATCCTAGATTGATACAGGCAGAAAGAAATGGACACTTTGGGGCAGGATGAAGTTTTAAAAGAGGCAACGAAGCTCTGTACTCTCACCATTAGAAAATGATGAGAGAAATGAATTCAGAAAATACCCAAAATATTAACAAATGGTTAAGTTTAAGAGGAAAAAAGTGTCTAAGAAGGAAAGCCAAAGATTTACCAGATTAGAAATCTATTATCTGTTGACCTTGGGTTAGTTGCATAGCTTTTTAGCCTCAATTTTCTGACGTCTAAATTAGGACTAATATATATCTTTTTCATAGGGACTAATGAGATCATTCATATGTAGCGCAATGTGTGGTTAAAATAACATTCAATAAATGGCAGGATATTATTATTTCTGCCCAGAGTGTAGGCCTCGTAAAGGCAGTGCCTGGGCCCGGTAGTATTCACCAGTAATCTGTAACACTGCTATATCTCTGGATTCCTACACAGGGTCTGATATATACAATACCCTCAATAAATGTTTGCTGAATGAATAAATGAATGAAATCACTTTGAAAGAAGCTACCTCTTCTTTACACAGTCCTGTGAGACGGTCATTACTGATACGGTTCCCATGGTTTGTTGTTGTTCAGTTGTTCATTTGAGTCTAACTCTTTGTGACCCCAAGGACTGCAGCATACCAGGCTTCCTTGTCCTTCACCATCTCCTGGAACTTGCTCAAACTCATGCCCATTGAGTTGGTGATGCCATTCAACCATGTAAAGAGACAAGATAACGGAGGTTTCCAGACAGGGGGAAGATAACTTGCTCCAATTACAGAATTGCTAGGGAAGAATCAGGACTTGAATCTAATTTTTCTGGAGCTAAACCCTCGCCTCATTTCACTTCACTGAATTCCCTCCAGAAAATGCCAGGATGTTGAATGGGAGAGGAGCTAGTGAAGACAGGATTCTCATTCAAAGAGTCCTATCTGGAAGGCCAGGAGCTGTGTCCCACTGGGTGAGCCACTGAATGGATGAGAGTTACCTTCAGATACAGGGTCTGTAGGGAGCATAGCAAAGGCATTAACAACCGGGACACAAGCGATTTTTAAAGAATAAACTATGACAAACTCCGGTCCTTTGATGGCAAAAGGAGGATCTTAGGAGATTTTTAAAAAGTTATGGAAGCAAGATCCCTGTTCAGACCAGGGAGCATTAAATATTTCAGTCCCAATAATCTTGCAGGAGAAAGAAATGGGAGATTAACTGTGCTGTGAGGTTTGAGACTTGACTTCAGAAAGCAAAGCAAAAGGAAGCAGGGCAGGGGAAGTGAATTCCAGTGGAAAGGCTATTTCTAAAGGTCCCTGATGGCTTGAGAAACAAATTCTCTAAAGTCTCCACAGAAAGCTCTTGGCTGGAGGCACTGAAGTAACAGAGAGGGATTAAAGAAATTAAGTCTGCTTAGTTTGGATAAACAGGGCTGAAGGGGAAGTATAATAACCACTCACCAACATCTTAAGAAAGGAAATGCCTGGTGGGGATAGGGGCAGATATTATAGAAGCTTGCCCATGGGGATCTGGCCAGGAACAAAGGAATGAAGCTAAGCCAAGGGAAATTGGACCATCAGGGCAAAGTTTAAATTTGGCAGGGAAGCCAGCACTCCAGGAGCTATTAGTCCTTCTGCTCTTCCTCAGCACACAATGTCTATTCCTGCCACAGGACCTTTGCACTCTCACTCCTCTGTGATTCCGTATTTCTTGATCATTCTCTCTTCCCCAGATCTGCAAGCTCATCTTATGTGTTCACTCCCTCAGAGAGGCCATCCTGACTTCAAATCCAGTTAGCCCTCTAACCTCCCCCCAGCAACCATCAAATGGTTTTCTCTTACTCAGGGCACTCGTCACATGTGAAACTGTTGCCTTTATTTAACTCTCTATGGGTTTATTTTTATCTCATCTGCACCAGAATATAAGAATGTAAGCCTCCATCTGTCTAGATCAGAGATTTGGCCAAGTACTGACCATGGGCCATATCTGGCCCTTCACTTGCTTTTGCAAATAAAGTTTTATTGGAACACAGCAACACCCATCCACTTACATATCACCTAAGGCTAGTTTCACTTCATAAAAACCAAGTTGGGAAGTGTGACAGAGACCTTATGGTCTGCAAAGTCTAAAATATTTATTACCCAGCCCTTTACAGAAAAAGTTTGCCAACTCCTGGCCTGGATAGCACAGAATACTCAAGTGCGTGAGATAGATTTCATAGAACTGATGAACAGAATGAAATCAAGGTGGGAAGACGACAAAAGTCTATGATGCTCAAATCAGAAATACTGAAATTAATGCAGCTCACTCAGTTTAATACCGGAGAAAGCAATGGCACCCCACTCCAGTACTCTTGCCTGGAAAATTCCATGGACAGAGGAGCCTGGTGGGCTGAAGTCCATGAGGTGGCTAAGACTCGGACATGACTGAGAGACTTCACTTTCACTGTCACTTTCCAGTTTCATAAATTGGAGAAGGAAATGGCAACCCACTCCAGCGTTCTTGCCTGGAGAATCCCAGGGGCAGAGGAGCCTGGTAGGAGGCCGTCTATGGGGTCGCACAGAGTCAGACACGACTGAAGTGACTTAGCAGCAGCAGCAGCAGTTTAATACATTTTTCCAAACACCCACTCGAGTGCCATGCACTGTGCCTACAGCTGGGGGAGAAATAATAGAAATATTAATAGATAGTGTTTGAGGGCTGGAGATTCTAAGAGCTGCTGTTGGGGAGAAACTAACAAATAAATTGTCATGATTCTACATGCTGCAGAGCTACAGAGGAAGTGTGGTCAGAGGGCAGAGGAAGAGCAGGCAATCACTCAGACAAGCGAACAGAAGCAGGGGAGGGAGAGCATCACTGAATCCACGTCCTTTCACCTTGGCCTTGAACATCGTGCATAACGGCTTCTATTTACTGAGCATTTCCTCCGTGCCAGGCACTGTTTAAAGTCTTATCGCATTCAGTCCTTACAATAGGTTAGCTTATATTGTAGTGACCACCGATGCCATGATTTCAGTGTCTTGAAGTAACCAAGGTTGATGTATTGTTCATATAACTAGTGCAATACTGAGGGGATGGGGCTGAGTTGCAGTGTGAAGTCAGCACATAGGCCTCCAGGGTGTCAGACACGCCACCACCTAATGAAGCGACAGTTTTAACGGGAAGCTCCAGTTTTGCTACTCCAGGGTAGGAGAGGATGGAGACTCACATACCGTTCTTAAAATCTTCTGTACAGAAGTGGCATGTGCCATATTCATTGGTCCAAACAAGTCACATGACCATGCCTAATGTCAAGGGTGCTTGAAGTGCACCAGAAGGAGAAACAGGAAATAATGGTTGAGCATTAGTGATGTCTACCAAAGTGTTAATCTACAAATGATGAAACCACAGCACAGCGAGGTTCGGTAACTTGCACAAGTAAACAGGACTAGTGAGAATGCAGTCTGGATTCAAAACCCAGTCTGTGAGATCCTACCACGTGTGCCCTTGACCAGGATGGCTAAAATGCTCCTAACGCTTGGACAAGAGCTTCTCAGGGACAGAAGGGGAAAGTTAAGACATCTTTAAGTCATCATCAAAAAAAAAAAAAAGGGGAAAAATCAGCCAGGCACTGAGAACTGATGGAACATGGCATGTGTGCCAAGTTACTTCAGTCATGTCTGACTCTGCGATGCTATAGACTGTAGCCCGCCAGGTTCCTCTGTCCATGGGGATTCGCCAGGCAAGAATACTGGAGTGGGTTGCCATGCTCTCCTCCAGGGGATCTTTCCAATCCAGGGATCAAACCAGCATCTCTTATACCTCTTGCATTGACAGGCAGGTTCTTTACCACCTGGGAAGCCCTGGAACCCAGCATGGCCATCACTGAAGCCTGGAAATGAAACTTCATGAAGAACAGCTGCAGTGACGTCAAGGCTTAGAGAATTTTAATGGAATATAGAGTGATTAACAGGATGCTCAGAACTCATCTTCTTAGAGGCAGTGCTATGCAGACCCTACGGAACACGAGTTCTACTAGTTTCTACCTCCCTCCCACTTCAAAGAATACATCCTCTGAGTTAAATGATGTCTGCCTCTACTGGCCGTTCCTAAACAACTTGGTGTCCACTTCTTGGCTCCCAACTCTTGGTACATGGCATTTCCCCTCCCTCAGACATTCTTCTGATTGTTTTCACCTGGATCAGTCCCCCTGGCCTCAAGACACAGTTTGGACACATCCTCCCTTGGAAGCTGAGCAGAGTGTGTGCCCCAGAGTGGACCTCCTATNTCCTAAACAACTTGGTGTCCACTTCTTGGCTCCCAACTCTTGGTACATAGTATTTCCCCTCCCTCAGACATTCTTCTGATTGTTTTCACCTGGATCAGTCCCCCTGGCCTCAAGACACAGTTTGGACACATCCTCCCTTGGAAGCTGAGCAGAGTGTGTGCCCCAGAGTGGACCTCCTATGACACCATAAACTTACTTTAATCAACAGACCTAGGGCAGGATTTGCAATGCCTCATAAGCTCCTCAAGGGCCCAGACTGGGACTTATCCATCCTGGGCTCCTCTGCACCTAGTTCAGTGCTTGGCACCCTTGAGATGCTCAATAAATGTCTACTGAATGAATGACTATATTTGGAAAGAATCCTGCAACCACTGCTTCCCAAACTTTGATGTGTATATTTATTATTTAGGGATATTTTAACACCATATTTTGACTTAATAGGGTTGGGTTGGTGCCTGAGATTGTACATTTCCAATAAGCTCTTAGGTGATGCTAGCTGGTAGGTGTGGGTCCATAGACACACTTGCATCGGACACTCACACAAAGCTGTAGGGATGCTGTGGGTACCCAACCATATCCTCTCATCTCATTGTTTCCATAGATGCTTAACTGGGCAGAATGCAGCTGGCAGCACCTGCAACTTTTTGCTTGAGGTCTTTCTCTGGCTGCTGGACCCCACTCAGCCACATCGGGGGCAGACTGGAAGTGGCTTAGAATTAATACCTGCAGGAGAAGCCATCAACTGGTGACTGATGGGTATTGGTGAATAAATACCCCAGCTCCCTCACCCTTGGTTGGAGGAGCCCTGATATGTCCTCCACGGTGTCTCCCAGAGTTTCCCTGTGGAACTATGCTTGCGTTGCCCTCACTGGTCGCCTGCCTGATCATGGATTAGCTGTTTGCTTTCTCTGCTTCTGTCCTACTCCACTCCTAGCGTTTCCTAGAACAACTACCCAAATGAACCACTTGCGCTCTCAAATGAACACTCATGGTCTCAGGAATGCTTTCAGAGCAAACCAACTTAACTCAAATCTCTAAAACTCTAGCTATCGGCTCTGTCTGGCCTTGGGCTTCTGTTAGGTACTCATTCATTCATTTATTCCACAAGTAGGCGGTAGCGAAAGATCAATCAGTAGTTGGGGATAGGGAATAATTTTTTTTTTTCTCATGTCCCCAATTCCTAGCAGAAAAGCAGACAAAAACAAGTTTCCAGAAAATGTCGGTTGGTGAGGGAAGGACAAAAAGGAGGAAAGAGCTATTTTGCCCTGACTTCTTGGTCATGGTGGATGGTGTTCTCCAAGTATGAGGAGTGAGGCTGTCAAGTAGATACGTTCAATTTTCTCTTCTGCCAATTTCTCAAAAGGAACTTGAATTCTCTGCCCTTTGGTATCCTCATCTTTAAAACCAAGCTATCAATAGGATTTATTTCTCAGTATAGTTATCATTAAGATTAAATGAGATAATGGATGAATATCAACTCCCCAAACATGCCTGACACAGTGCTCAGAAAGCAGTAGATTCCGTGATGTCATTATCATTAGCTTCATCCCAAAAGTCAACTCTAGTGCTAAAGCCTTTATGATGACTATGTTGTCTGAAAAAGACTGAACAGAGGCAGAACTTGATATGTGGACACTAAGAGGAAGTTCTCTTCCCTCTACCTGAACAGAAACTGCTTTGCCTATCACAGTGGAGGTCCTGGAATCAGACAAACAGACCTGCATTCAAACCCCAGCTCTGCTACTGGTGATTCTGGACAATTACAAAAGCCTCTCTTGACTCAGTTTCCTCATCTGTCTAACGGGCATAGTAATAGTATTCATTTTAAAATACTAAGATATTGTGATGTTTTATTAAATGGCATCAAGCATACAAAGTACCTGATAAGAGTTGGTAATGCTGCTTATATTATCATCATTTCTGTTATTCATATCAGACCACTGGGAGTGACGGGGGCTTTCAGTTCAGCCAGCATTTGCTCTTTTGTGAATCCAAGAATCCAGGCTGGACTGGTTCTCCTTGCCTGCCAGCTTCAAAAGAGCGCTTTATTTTTCAAAGGATAGGTTTGTTAAATTTGTGAATTTGCATGCTGCCCAAAGCCCCCTGTGGCACCTGTAAATCCAGATTATTCTGTTTATTCCTCCAGCCCCAGCTGCCGTTGATCATGTAGCGGTATCTCATTTATTATGTCTCTGACTTCCCAGGCGCCTGCTCAAGGCAGCCTTTGTGAACTTCAGCTGCCAACGCTGCCATCGAGTGATATGTTGACGGCGGCACCCGTGGTCCTGGTCAAGGGGCCTGAGAAGATGCCCGGGGCTGAAACGTTCCCAGGAAAATCCCCTTCGTTGCATCCTGCCGGGCACCAGAAGCCACACAGCTGCCTATTTCACTGTCATTTCTCCGAATTAGTACCAACAGCTGCTTTCATCCTCATACAAGATAAACATAGTTGTTTCCCTGTTTTATTATTAACACATTCTGGCATAATTGCTTGGGCTCTCAACTGTGACCTGTTAGACATGCACTCAGCTGTGGAATTTTCAAGGGGAATAAAGCATCGTTGTTAAAGACAGCAATACGCCTGTTTCCCGATCAAATCTATTCACTTGTAAGCCCCCAAGTCAAATCTCTTGTTGAATTTGTTCAAACATAAATTAATAGTTGAATTTACATAGATTTAATGTCTCATAATTTTTCTGGTCTGGGAATCTATATTCAAGACTTGCTGCATCGGCTCAGATAGATCGCATTTAAGGCTGGAAATAATTTTAATCCCTCCAAAGCCCAATCCTTTTGCACATTACTAAACCAGAACAGCCAATCCTTTCCAACAAGACGCACAAAACCCGCTGCCGCCGAAAAGTAAACACACATTTCTAGGATTTGGGCCATGTGCACGGATCTGTTTTAAAAAAAAAAAAAAAGAAAAGAAAAAAATTAAAGCACAAACAAGTTTTGCAAGGGAAATGTGGTCACTTGTTATTCTTGTTTCCCCCCTGCCCCAGCAAGTGATGCAAACAGTGTTCATCACTGAGGGGCATTCAAAGACACAAATGTCAGCTGAATGAAAATTCACGTGTGCAGCCAATATTCATGGAGTCTGATATGTGCCAGGTCCCGGCCTGGGTGCTGAACGCACAGCAGAGAACAAACCCATGAAGGCCCTGGTTTCCTGTCAATGGGGGAGGCAGACAAGCAAACCAACACAAATAAATGTGTGAGACGTGGCAGGTGGCGGTAAGTGCTCAGAAAGTAAGTACTGCAGAATAAAGACTACAGTGGCAGCAGCGGGCAGGACACGGTGGCATTCCAGCTTATTGGATGAAGGTGGCCAGCCTCCTGCAAAGGCTGAGTGAAATGGGCAGAGAGCCATGCAGACAACCAGAGGTTGCAGGGGCTGATCACCATGGCCCTGCATCAATCAGGCCTCACAGGGACCACACCCTTTTGTAACACGCATGTTGCTGCTCCTCCCAGCAAGAGGAGGCATCTATGTCCCCTTGCATCTGGGCTTGCAATTGGTCAGAACAGGTCATACTTGCAGCCCTGCCTTCATTTACCCTCTTGGAAGCCTGGGACCACCATGATGCAAAGAAGTCCAGGCTAGCCTCCTGGAGACCTAGGTACCCCAGCAGCTGCACAAATCAGTGAGGTCACCAAGGGCCATCAGAGGATTGCAGCTGCATGGATGATCCCAGGTGAGAGAAGCAGAAGATCCACTCAGGTGCCACTCCACCAAAACACAAGAAAATATAAATCAGTGTTGTTACGCAGCATTATGTTTTTAGGTAGTTTGCTATGCAGCAATAGCTTGCTGCAACAATGGAGGGAAAGTATCCCCAGAAGAGGCAGTAGTAATGCAAAGGCCCTGAGGCAAACTCTACTTACTGGTGGTGGTAGGGAGATAGGGGTGGTTCAGAAAACCACAAAACGGCCAGTGTGGCTAGAATGAAATGTGTAAGAATTCTTAACCATTCTGAGTAATTTCTAAGGAATACAGAGTTCCAATTCTATGAACCTATAAAAGCAGTGGCTACTCCTGCCTCCTGCCATCCTCATATTTCAATAACAAGTGTTGCTTGAATTGAGATACTTTCTTGATAATTCATTTAATTCTCACAGCATCTTATGTGGAAAATCTCATTATGCCCATTTCAGAAACAAGGAAACTTTGCTTGGAGAGGAGAAGTTTTATATCCATGTTGGCTTAAAACTCAATATTCAGAAAACTAAGATCATGACATCTGGTCCCATTACTTCATGGCAAATAGATGGGAAAACAATGGAAACAGTGAGAGATTTTATTTTCTTGGGGCTTCAAAATCACTGCAGATGGTGACTGCAGGCATGAAATTAAAAGATGCTTGTTCCTTGGAAGAAAAGCTATGACCAACCTAGACAGCATATTAAAAAGCAGAGACACTACTTTGCCAACAAAGGTCCATCTACTCAAAGCTATGTTTTTTCCAGGTCATGTATGGATGTGAAAGTTGGACTATAAGGAATGCTGGGAGCTGAAGAATTGATGCTTTTGAACTGTGGTGTTGAAGAAGACTCTTGAGAGCCCCTTGGACTGCAAGAAGATCCAGCCAATCCATCCTAAAGGAAATCAGTCCTGAATATTCATTGAAAGGACTGATGCTGAAGCTGAAACTCTGATACACTGACCACCTGATGGGAAGACCTGACTCATTGGAAAAGACCCTGATCCTGGAAAAGATTGAAGGCAGGAGGAGAAGGGGATGGCAGAGGATGAGATGGTTGAATGGCATCACTGACTCTATGGACATGAGTTTGAGTAAGCTCCTGGAANAGCCAATCCATCCTAAAGGAAATCAGTCCTGAATATTCATTGAAAGGACTGATGCTGAAGCTGAAACTCTGATACACTGACCACCTGATGGGAAGACCTGACTCATTGGAAAAGACCCTGATCCTGGAAAAGATTGAAGGCAGGAGGAGAAGGGGATGGCAGAGGATGAGATGGTTGAATGGCATCACTGACTCTATGGACATGAGTTTGAGTAAGCTCCTGGAATTGGTGATGGACAGGGAAGCCTGACGTGCTGCGGTCCATGGCGTCACAAAGAGTCAGACTCGACTAAGCAACTGAACTGAGCTGAGTGAGTGGAAAAACCGAAAATGGATCGAACTCCAAAGGCCGTGTTTTGAGCACGATGCTTCCCTGGTTCCTAACCAGGCTCAAACAGTGGGGTAACTGCTTCCAAGCTCACTGCCTTGGCTGCAGCCTTTCTCACAGTAGGAGCAAACCTGAGATGCTCTTCCTCCATCCAGTACTCTCTTCCTCCATCCAGTACTTCGAGTGATGCCAACACCTTTAGCCTATTAGAATGTGATCTCTGGGGTAGAGAAAGCCCATTCAAGCCAGAGTCACTGTTCTAACCATGTAAACCTCAACAGAATGCCCTACTGGATTCCTGGACTGCCCCTCTCCTTCCCTAGCAAATCCACACAGATATAAGCACAGACTCCTCTCTGCCAGTCCTTGAGCTTGGTCTCTGCTTGCAAGTGCTACTGTACTTTAACAAAGCTTGCAGTCTCAAGCTACAGCCTCTGATACAACCAAGATTTCTAAGAAGGTACTATAATTTAAAGTAGATCCATAAAACTGGCTGGTCTGGGACCAGTAGTAAAGGTTGAAAAGAGGGTGGTTTTTTTTTTTTTTTTTTTTGGTCACTGATGGAGAAATAGATTATACTCAAGAATAAAGGCTGAGGATAAACTATTAAATTTCGAGATGACAATATTTAAGCCTTGTGGACATCCCAGGGAGGAGTGTTGGCACCAAACTGAAGATACAGAGAATTATCTCTAAAAAGGAAGTGTCCCACAATGCAGAAGATAATACATTCTTTTTCAGTAGTGTAAAACCAAGGTGGCATCAATGAAAAACGAGTGTGTGAAATAACCTGCGGATGCCCTTTGGGAATGTATTAGGCAATATATTTAAGAAAAATGAATTTCAACCACATTTACATCCCAGTCAGTTGAGAAAAGTATCAGAGGCTCATGGTATATTGTTTCCTAACCACTTCAGTCCACTTCATTGCCATGTTCCCAGAGGTCCATGGGATATTTGCATAAAACTTCACGAGACCACAACCTGGGATGGGGCCTGCAGGTCTCCAGTGTTAGACTCATNAATAGATAACCAGAAAACTAAAAAATAGATGTGTGTGTGTGTGCATATATATATATATATATATATATATACTATGTATAAAATAGATAACCAGAAAACTAAAAAATAGATATGTGCTCCTTTCCTTTCCTGGAAGGAAAGCTATGACAAACCTAGACCATGTATTAAAAAGCAGAGACATCACCTTGTTGACAAAGGTCTGAATAGTCAAAGCTATGGTTTTCCCAGAAGTTACGTTATGGATGTGAGAGTTGGATCATAAAGAAGGCTGAGTGCAAATAATTGATGTTTGCAAACTGTGGTGCTGGAGAATACTGTTGAGAGTTCCCTGGACAGCAAGGAGATCAAATCAGTCAATCCTAATGGAAGTCAACCCTGAATATTCGTTGGAAGGACTGATGCTGAAGCTGAAGCTCTAATACTTTGACCATCTGATGCAAACAGCTGACTCACTGGAAAAGACCCTGATGCTGGGAAAGACTGAAGGCAAAAGGAGATAGGGAGACAGAGGATGAGATGGTTGGATAGCATCACTGCCTCAATGGACCTGAATTTGAGCAAACTCTGGGAGACGGTGGAGGCCGAGGAGCCCAGTGTGCTACAGTCTATGAAGCTGCAAAGAGTCAGACATGACTTAGCGACTGAACGACAACAGCAGATGAGACCTAACTGTAAACCACAGAGAACTCTACTCAGTGCTCTGTGGTGACCCGAACAGCAAGAAAATCTAAAAGAGAGTGGATACATGTATACGTGTGGCTGATCACTTATACGTATACACGTATACGTATAAACATGTATACATGTGGCTGAGTCATTTATACGTATACACGTATACGTATAAACATGTATACGTGTGGCTGTTCATTTATATGTATACACGTATACATATAAACGTGTATATGTGTGGCTGAGTCATTTATACGTATACACGTATACGTATAAACATGTATACATGTGGCTGTTCATTTGCTGAACAGCAGAAACTAACACAACATTGTAAAGCAACTGTACTTCAATTAAAAAAAAAAATTTAAAGAGTATCTTAAGCCCGGGGGCAGAAACAAGCTAGTCTTAGGCAGTCTCCCCGGAAGTCAGCCAGCCCATGCTGTGAGGGAAAGAGTTGGGGAAAAAAGATAAACTGGAGAAGTTTCTTGGACTTAATAACATGCTTTTTGAATCTTAAAGTCTAAGAGTTAGTCAGACAAAGGAAATACGGACAGGCATCCTTCCAAGTGAACTCAGAAGCTCCGCATTCTTGCTTGAAGCTCAGAGTCAGCTCTGAGCTGGCAGAATATATATGGGGAACATGACAGTTGATGGACAGCGGGCAGGGGATAATATTAGAAAGTAAGAATACTCACATTACAAACAGCATTATATGCCAAGTCTAGGAACTAAAGCTTTTTTTTTTTCTGATTCCAAATGTCAAGAATTCATATAATAAGAACGATAAAAAAAAAAAAAAAGATATTCAGCTAATAAACCATGGCTTTTAGGGACCCAGCCTCTTTCTAATTTCCTTCCATCATTCTCAGCCTGTTGGCTTTCACCTTTGTGGCCTCTCACTGTCAGATGGCTACCCAGCTCCAGGCATCACATCAACGTTCAAAATAGGAAGAAGGAGGGAAGGAGATGGTACCCTTCCTAAGTGTCCTCTTGATCAAAAACCAAAAGCTTTCCGGCCTCCACGGATGTCTATTTACATCTCAGTGTCCGGAAAGTGCCACGGGGCCCCTATCTCGTTGCCACGAAGGATGGAAATGTCTGAGCTTTTCCAGCCACTAAAGTACACAAGGAGCCGTTTGAGACTGGGCAGGCAGACAGTTGTGTCTGATGAGGAATTTTAAGCAAAACATTTCATCCGTGGGAGGCAAAAACAAAAAGTGTTTCAGAAAAGAGAAATCGCTGGTAGTCCAGCAGTTAGGATCTCCTGGTTAGGTTCTCATTGCCAAGGGCTCGGATTCAACCTGTGGTTGGGGAACTAAGATCCCACAAGCTTCTGGGCACAGCAAAAAAAAAAAAANNCATATACAACATAAATAGTTACGCTTTATCTTATGACCCCTCAGAGGGAGAGAAAGCTAAGGAATCAGACTCAAAGTGCCCAAGTATCCAGCTCAGGTGATACAAGTAACAACTGGCAGTGTCTCACCCAGGATTTGGGGCACCGCCACTCTGACAACACCTTATCTCTTTGGAAGACTGTTAAGGAAATTTAATGATACCTAGAGTATGTATGCGGAGAAGGCAATGGCACCCCACTCTGGTACTCTTGCCTGGAAAATCCCATGGGCGGAGGAGCCTGGTGGGCTGCAGTCCGTGGGGTCATAGGAGTCAGACACGGCTGAGCAACTTCACTTTCACTTTTCACTTTTTCATGCATTGGAGAAGGAAATGGCAACCCACTCCAGGTTTCTTGCCTGGAGAATCCCAGGGATGGGGGAGCCTGGTGGGCTGGCATCTTTGGGGTCACACAGAGTTGGACATGGCTAAAGTGACGCAGCAGCAGCAGCAGAGTATGTGTGATGCTTTAAAAATAATTTATATTTTAAGAGCACAGGTTCTAAAGTCAGAAAGCATTGTAAGTCTCCAAATCTGTATAATCCTGAAGCGTTTGCAAGAATAATTTTGACTCTACACAAATTCCACCCTCAATGTTGACATCAGAACCCACTCTCCCTGTAGAATGGGACTGAACTCTTTCTAATGGCGGCTGTAAAATACAAAATAAAACAGTTCTTGTAAAGTCCTCAGCACAGGGTCTGGCATAGATTTAGGGTCCCATAAATGTCTGTCGAATACATAAATGAACAAAATGGTAAGAACCTACAAAAGTAAGAACTTATAATAAGATATTATAATTGCAGAACAGTTAATAGGTGCTGAACACTGTTCTAAGTCTTTGCATGTATTAACTCATTTAAGCCTCTGAGATAAGTGGTGGTATTTTGCCCCATTTCATAAAACTGTTTATACTATAGTGCCTCTGATGGACAAGAAAATGATTTATTATCTCTTGGGTGCCATCTTAAATGTCTGAGGCCACCATCACACAGATATCCCTTCCGACCACGGCAGGGGCTCTAGAGACCACTGATTTGATATGGGTACACATTCTGATGCTCTATGTCCCATACTAAAGGCACCACCAGCTCATCAGCCAAGATTCTTCCTGGCAGGTAGAAGAAGAAACATCCATCTTCTAGACCACTTTTCCAAAAGCTAACACCCCCATCACCCAGAATCCTAGGCAGGCAGAATCAGAATGGCCCTGAGAAATAACCCATTCAAGTATTTTCTGAGAGTTGGAAACACTGAGCCCCAGAAAGGAAAGGCACTTAGACAAGGTCACACAGTAAGTATCTGGCCCACCTGCATCCAGAATCCATTCCTTCTGGTACTGAGGTTTCCACACTACTCTGTGCTGACTTTCTCAAATGATCCTTCCAGGTTCGATGGTCCTTCCTCCAGTTATGTCAAAACCCAAGGACAGCAAAGGTGGGGCCCCTCGGAGGAAAAGGTGGGAGGGCATTTGGCCCAAGTCACACATCTCTGATTGGGCTTCTGATGAACGCTCCATATGAGATCACGCATTGAACACTGGTGATACATTAGCATGACTGAAAGAAAAGACACGTTCCAGGAGGGCAAAGATGAGGGTGAGAACCGTGCAGTGCCTAAAGCACCAAGCTGAAGGGGGCTCCATCCTGACGGTGAGTTTTTCTTAAATTTTTCCCACTTCAAGCTTCACTTGCATCACCCTAGTCCTGGTACTGGAGCATCCTAAGCTTTAAACCTGAGTCCTAGGACCAGTTTCTGGTGTACTACTAGGGAACATATTGAAAAATAAATCTTCTAATTACCTTGGGAAGAGTATGACTATTTTGCATCCTATTCTCCTTAACAAAAGTTTTAAATGTAAACATTTGATAAATGCCACCACTCATTACCATTTTGACAGTTCATGTTTTAATGTAGCAAAATCTCAAAAACAACAACAAAAAAAGAAAATGTAAGTGCCCCCAAGGGTCTCAGAAATGGAGACATTTCTAAGTTCAGAAATACTTTCTTTTCGCTCTGAAATCTGTCTTTGGACTCAGACATCCTGACTCCTGGCTCCCTGTCTGGCCTCCCTTTTCTCTTCTGACACATCACTCAAACCACGCCTTCCTCACCTCATCACCACGTGACTTCTCTCTCTCCATCCCTTCCCTGACCCCCGCTCTCCCTCACCCCTTCTCTAATCCCACTGACGTATCTCTGTCTCATGTGCCTCCTCCTCAGATCACAAAGAATTTTATCCCCAGGGTTGTGGAGTTGTGTGTAGGGACGCCTATGGGGCTTCATGCATAATTAATGACGACTCAGCTACACATGTTTTCTATTAGCAATTCAGGCTCTTTTAGGACTTTTTAAAACATACTTTGCAATTCACCAAAATTCTGAGAGGCATTTAAATAGGGAAAATCCATAAAAGCATAGAATGTCGGAGGGCTCTGGAAGGAGGCTTTAATGAAGAATTTCTCCCCAGAGGAGCATTTCCTGAAATGCTTTTCGCTCTGTACCACAAGTTTCTCTAGACGAGTACGAGACTAAATCGTAGGTCTCCTCAAAAACAATGTCAATGGAATGCATTTTTTTTTAAAAATGGTCCCAGGTTACCATAACAACCAAGGTTCCAACATCATGTTGACTAACTGCAAAGTGATATGATCAGGAAGACCCGAGCAGAGAACAAAAGTATCAGGTTGCTATAGCAACTGGATATACAGAAAATGGAGTTGTTTCAATAGGGAAGTTTTCAGTGCCAAAGTAAATGTACAGCATCCTTCCAGGGTGAATGATCACCCAGGCAATTTTTACATCAGTCAAGCATTAGTCCATTATTTTGTTTGGCTACCAAAGCTGTAAGGCAGGAATTTTATCAGCTAGCTATTGCTGTATAACAAATAATCTGAAAACTCAGTGGCATTCAACAATAAACCATTTCTTTTTCCCATGAGTCAATGGGTTGCCTGGGGAGTTCTGCTCATCTAGACTGAGTTCAGGTTATCTGTTTCAGGCTCATCTGATTTCAGCTGGGCTTGTTTAAGAGTCTGCAGTCAGCTAGGAGGCCAGCTGCAGGTTGGCTACTCTAGGAATATGTCACCTGGGATGCCTTGCTTTGGTCCTTTCTATCTTCACTCTTGAGCAGGCTATCCTGAATCTGCTCTCCTGTTGGAGCCGTTCCAAAAGAAAAGCAAATCTTAGAAGACTTCTTGAGCCCTTGAGTCAGAACGGGCAGGCTACCCCTTCTACCACATTGTATTGACTAAAACAAAGCACAAGGCCAGCCCAGATGCAAAAAAGTACAGAAACAGATTCCATCTCCTTATGGGAGAGCCTGTAACATCTCTTTGTAAAGGGTGTGCACAGAGGTAAGAGCGGAGAATTGAAGCCTTTTTTTGGAAACAATATACCAAGATGCCAAAGATGCGTGCGTACTTACTTCTGTCTGACTCTTTGTGACCCCATGGACTGTAGCAGGCCAAGCTCTTCCGCCCATGAGAATATCCATGCAAAAATCCTGGAGTGATTGCCATTTCCTCCTCCAGGGGATCTTCCTGACCCAGAGATTTAATCCACATCTCCTGTGTCTCCTGCATTGGCAGGCAGATTCTTTACCAATGGGCCACCTGGGAAGCCTGTCAACTTTTATATATAACATACCCTTAAAATCTGAAGAAGGAAATGGCAAACCACTCCAGTATTCTTGCCTAGAAAATTCCAGGGTCAGTGAAGCCTGGTGGGCTCCAGTTCATGGGGCCACAAAAGTCAATCACAACTGAGTGCACATGTGCACACACCCACACACTCTTAAAATCACTCACACAAGTTGAACATACAAAAGCCAAACAATCCACCTACATATCAGAAGTCATTTAGCTTCCATAGAGCAAAACGATATTATAAAATGCCAAATTATAGCTTGTGCATTGTACATAATTTTTGACGATATATTTTCAGGATTTTGTACTTGCTCTTTTATTTCATTCCCTCCCTTCAAAACTGAGGAGAGTTAAGTGACCACTTGAGTCCCAGAGGGCATGAAGTTGAAGCTGGGTCTGAGACTGGCTGAAATGTTCATTCATCAGCTGATGGGAAGAGACAGTTTGGTGATGTGATTAACACATGGGCTTTGGAGTCAGTTTAGTAGTAGCAGTGTTAGTCACTCAGTCGTGCCTGACTCTTTGCGACCCCGTGGACTGTAGCCTGCCAGGCTCCTCTGTCCATGGGATTCTCCAGGCAAGAATACTGGAGTGGACTGCCATTCCCTTCTCCAAGGGATCTTCCTGACCCAGGTACTGAACCTGGGTCTCCTGTGTTGCAGGCAGATTCTTTACCATTTGAGCTACAGGGAGTCAGATTGGGTGGGTTCAAATTTTCTCTCAAACTCTGGTTACATGAACTTGAGTAAAATAACCCCATAATTCCCAGTACGCTCAACTATAAAATGGTAGAATATTTTGTGGGTTCTCAGATACACTTTTCACATATTAATATCTTTGAAATTGAAGTTGGGGTGCACCATATAACTGATGCCACATTAAAATCACACATGAAACTGTTGTGCCTCCAATGAATGGCATCTTAGTGATGGCATGTGAGGATTAATGGCATCATAGTCATCAATGGTAACTATGGTGGTGCCGTCTTCAAAGAGTTGAATTAAGCCAAGCTGACCGACCAGAACAGTGTCCATCCCCAGTAAAGGCCACTAAATGAGAGCGGTGAGGAGGAAGAGGGGAAAAATTCACATCTGGCTACCATGCTGGAGGTTTAGGGAAGCAGACATACAATTCCGTACATCCAAGTTGTGCATGGTTTCAGCGCTTGAAAGGGAAGGACGGTCTGAATCTGCTCTTCTGCAGTATCTTTTCAGGAGAAGTGAAGAAACTGAACTTCCCTGATGACGGGGTGGTGCCAGCAGCAATCTTTCCTGATTGCACAAGACTGTCACATCAACCCTGGGAGGACAATATCATCTTCCCATTTTACTGAAGAGGAAACTGAGAATCAGCGAGGTGGGAAGCAATGTGCTTGGGATCATAAAGTCAATTCGTGGCAGAAAGACATTGAACTTAGATTTCTCTGACTCTAAATTGCCTTCACTCATCTCCCCCGACTCCACCCCACCCCCGGGACAGGAACAAGCAGAAAAGGGAGCATGGAGGACTCCATTGTTCTGGTGCTTAGAATTACTGTGTTTACTATCAACTGGGGCAGTAAGTCACTGCGGATCCAGAACTTCTCTCTAGGACTCAGAGGCAATAATTTGGTTGGAAGTGGGGCTGGTGATTCTGTGTTGTGAACTGAATATTTGTGTCACTCTCAAACATCCCTCTTTAACATTCAAAAAATGAAGATTATAGCATCCGGTCCCAACACTTCATGGGAAATAGATGGGGAGACAATGGGGAGACAGTGACAGACTTTATTTTCTCGGGCTCCAAAAATCACTGTGGATGGCTACTGCAGCCATGAAATTAAAATATGCCCGCTCCTTGGAAGGAAAGCTATGACCAACCTAGACATCACTTTGCTGACAAAGATCCACATAGTCAAAGCTATGGTTTTTCCAGTAGTCATGTATGGATGTGAGAGTTGGACCATAAAGAAGGCTGAGTGCCAAAGAAATGGACGCTTTTGAACTGTGGTGTTGGAGAAGGCTCTTGAGAGTCCCTTGGACTCCAATGAGATCAAACCAGTCAATCATTAAGGATATCAGTCCTAAATATTCAGTGGAAGGTCTGATGCTGAAGCTGAAACTCCAGTACTTCAGCCACCTGATGCAAAGAGACAACTCCTTAGAAAAGACTCTGATGCTGGGAAAGATTGAAGGCAAAGAGAGAAGGGGATGACAGAGGATAAGATGGTTGGGTGGCATCACTGACTCAATGGACATGAGTTTGAACGAGCTCTGGAAGATGGAGAAGGACAGGGAAGCTTGTGGTGTTACAGTCCGTGGGGTGGCAAAGAGTCGGACGCGACTGAGTGACTGAACAAAAACAATGGAAAGTATGTGTTGAAATCCCACACAAGGTGAAGACTTTGTGAGGTAATTAGGTCCTAAGGGTGGGCCTGTATTTATTTAACTTATATGCAGAGTACATCATGCAAAATGCCGGGCTTGATGAAGCACAAGCTGGAATCAAGATTGCCAGGAGAAGTATCAATAACCTCAGACACTCAGAGACACCATCCTTATGACAGAAAATGAAGAAGAACTAAAGAGCCTCTTGATGAAAGTGAAAGAGGAGAGTGAGCTGGCTTAAAACTCAACATTCAAAAAACTAAGATCATGGCATCTGGTCCGATCACTTCATGGCAAATAGATGGGGGAGCAATGGAAACAGTGACAGACTTTTTTTGGGGGGGGGCTCCAAAATCACTGTAGATGGTGACTGCTGTCATGAAATTAAAAGATGCTGGCTCCTTGGAAGAAAAGCTGTGACCAATCTAGACAGCATATTAAATATCAGAGGCATTACTTTGCCAACAAAGGTCCATCTAGTCAAAGCTATGGTTTTTCCAGTAGTCATATATGGATGTGANCACCCACACCTGGGCTGCCTCCTATTCTCTCTTATGCCCCCTCAAGGCCTGCTCTAAACACTAAGACAGGTGTTGGAAACTAATTTTCTTTTCTTTTTTTGCTAGTGATTAAAAATAGCCAGTATTTTAAAACCGAGTTTAGGAACGTCCCTGGTGGTACAGTGTATGGGGTTCTGCCTGACAATCAAGGGACATGGGTTCCATTCCTAGTTCAGGGAGATCCAACGTGCCATGGAGTAACTGGGTCCTGGTGTCACAACTGCTGAAGCCTGCATGCCTGCATGCCTAGAGCCTGTGCTCTGCAACCAAGAGTCACCCTACTCGCTGCAACTAGAGAAAGCCCACTTGCAGCAACGAAGACCCAGAGCAGCCAAAAATAATAAATAACATTTCTAAAAATGGAGTTTAGTTTTAAAATCCAGATTTCCATCATCTCTTGAAAGAGTGGGAGATTTGGCTACACTGGTTTTAACTTCCTGTATGACAACTATTGGTGGGAGCTGATAAATGGCTGGTTTCTTAAAAAGAAGACTGTACTGTCTGTGGACCACAGCCCCCATCACCCTGATGTGTGTGTAAACAGCAGCCCTGGTTTACCCATGTACTTTATCCACCTAGCTTCTTATTTATTTCAGTACTGAACCTCATTGAAGCCATAAGACCTAATTTAAGGTCATTATCTCTATAAGGTAAATCTTAATGGTGTTTTGTTTTCCTGTAGAAGTATGGGGTATCAGTTGCCAATGGAACATTCTAATTTACTGGGGTTGACTAGTCAGCCACAGTTTTTCTGGGGTCCAAAATCACTGCAGATGGTGATTGCAGCCATGAAATTAAAAGATGCTTACTCCTTGGAATGAAAGTTATGACCAACCTAGGCAACATATTAAAAAGCAGAGACATTACTTTGCCAACAAAGGTCCATCTAGTCAAGGCTATGCTTTTTCCAGTAGTCATGTATGGATGTGAGCGTTGGACTATAAAGAAAGCTGAGCACTGAATAATTGATTCTTTTGAACTGTGGTGCTGGAGAAGACTCTTGAGAGTCCCTTGGACTGCAAGGAGATCCAACCAGTCCATCCTAAAGGAGATCAGTCCTGGGTGTTCATTGGAAGGACTGATGTCGAAGCTGAAATTCCAATACTTTGGCCACCTGATCCGAACAGCTGACTCATTTGAAAAGACCCTGGTGCTGGGAATGATT